>OVBE01017292.1:0-10505 GCA_900406425.1 Iberis pinnata | reverse complement strand
CGGGTCGGGTCCGGTTCGGGTCGGGTACCCGTAATTCATCAAAATTAGACCCAATCGAGTATTTTAATTTTACGGTTCGGGTACGGTTCGGTTTTTTTCGGGTCGGGTACGGATCGGGTTTCAGGTCTCGGGAATTATGCCCAGGCCTAGCCACGCCATTTTCTCTATTTAAGAGTGGTGTTGGCTCATTGTAAAAGTTAAGTTGAGAGAAAATCTCTCTCACTTCAATAAATCTCATTCTCTCACTAAATTCTCTCTAGTCTTAGCTCAGTACTCTCAAATCTCGGTTTCTCTATAATATACTCTCAGTCTCTAAGTTACTTAAATTCTGGTTACTTAGTCTAGACACTCTCAAAATACTTGGTTACTTCAAACTCTCTCTTGGCTACAATACTTTCTTCCCTTGGCTACCTTTGAAGCTTCTCACTTGGTCACTGATTTTATGAGCTAACCACTCTAAAATTTCAACATTTATGGGCTGGCGATTATTCTTCTTCCTTTTCCACGCTGATACTCTTTCTCCAACAGCAAGTCTTGTAACCAAACAGACTCAATGAATCGCTAAATTCAAAGACTAATAACCTAGGCAGACTTAGATAAGACTCACTGGGTATTAATCCGAAACAAACAACAAGCAAAGCAACAATCTTTTTTATTTGATTTTCAATATAAACTTCAAGAAACAGAAGCAACCTAACGATGGAACTAAACCAGACAATAATGAAAATAAGCAACAAAGAACATCAATAACAGACTCACACAATTAAACAAACTGAAGCAGCACAACACGAACACGTGAGCAACAATCTACGGAAACTAATTAGAACTAAAATATTTTTTGTTGAATTCTCTGATTTCTAATGAAAAAGAACATAAGCAAAACAACTACAAATGATTTTTATTTGGTTTTCTGTTATGAAACTTAAGCAAAACACAAAAACATAATGAAACAACAATAAAAACGAATTCCAAAAAAAACTATAACAAGCATAATCACAACCAAAGTTTTAGAAACTCCCTGTTTAGCTCTGATACCACTTCTTGTAATCTTCCCTAAGGAACGAACACACTTTATACAAGTATCTAGATAAACAAGGTAAGAACATATGCATATGTGAGAGCATAATCTCTCACACCGAAATTATGAAAAAGTTGTAAGAACAATCTATGAAAATACGAATTTTATTTGATGAATATGTGTTACAATTCTCCAAAGTGTTTACAAAATATTTTTTCTCTCAAGAGATTGCTCAAAATGAAAATTCTGGAACCCCCTAAAATGAGCTCCCCCTCCCCTATTTATATCATCGAAGCATTAATAGGCTCTCATTAATGGCATTAAACGTCTCGATTCCCTTTTGAATCCCGAATCGTAACTGCCTATCTGCCATTAATTTGGCGGATTCGCGGCGGTAAACGCGCTCAGGTTGACTGTCACTAGGGACTGGGCTCGGCTCTCCATTATCATCGGCTCTCCGGAATGGGCTCGGCTCTCTGGAGTTTTCATCGGCTCTTCGGAATCATCTTCGGCTCTCCGGAGTTGTCATATGCTCTTTGGAATCGTCTTCGGCTCTCTAGAATGGGCTCGATTCTCCGGAGTTGTCACCGGCTCTCTGGAATCGTCTTCGGCTCTCGGGAGTTGTCATATGCTCTCCAGAATCGTCTTTGGCTCTCCGGAATGGGCTCGATTCTCTGGAGTTGTCATCGGCTCTCCGGAATCGTCTTCGACTCTCTGGAATGGGCTCGATTCTCCGAAGTTGTCACCGACTCTCCGGAATGAGCTTGCTTCTCCGAAATGTGCTCTCCTCTCCGAAATAGGCTTGAGAAGCCCAATTACATGGCGAGTTGGGTCAATCTCCGAAAATCTAACCCGGGGGAATTTATACTCCCATATTTTGCCCCCCCCCCCAAATCCTGTAATGAAAGTTTCCATTACTCAATTTTAATGAGTCCTTAATTTGTGTCATCAGCATGATTTTCCAGCGATTTAAGATCTTCTGCAGATTACGTTACTTGGGCGGGAATCTGGGAATTAAAATGCATTTCCCGAATTGATTTTTTTTGCTGAGATCCTATTTAAGGCCACTTTGCAGCTCATTTTCGGGTTTTTTGCAATTCCTCATCCATTCCTTAACAAGACTCCAAGGTAAATTTTTTTCATAATTCTCTGAAATTTTTGTGATTTTTGTATTCTCTCTGAACTTGTTCTTCGTTCTTGAGCTTTCTCCAAGATTTCGCTTGATTTGTGTGTTTGAATTCTGTTTTCCGGCCACTCTTTGCTCGCTTGAATCTGTTTTCCGGTCACTTTTGTTCTGAAAAACAGTTTTTAAGTGTCAATCTTTTTTATCTTTTATGGATCAATCTTAAATTTTTTTCTCTTGTTCTTTCATTGTTCTTCGAGGCTTTTATTTTTCCAACAAGTTTCTAAGATTTTTAGAAATCATTCACTTTTGATCCTAATATCATTTTCTTTACTTTTTTAATTCTTCTCTTTTCTTTTTACTTGAGAAAAGCTCCTTAAACTTCTTCTTTTTTTAATTTTCTTTTTGAGAAAAATATCTTATCTTCTCCTTCCCCATTCACCTTTACCCTTTTATTTTTCTCTTCTTTGCTCTATGGAGACTTCCCCTTCCCGTGAGTTCTTTGAATCCGAGCCGAGCAGCATACAGCCCGGACATACCCATTCTCCCGAGCCGAATAGCATGCAGTCCGGACGGATCCAATCTTCGGAGTTGTCATCGGCTCTCTGGAATCGTCTTTGGCTCTTTGGAATGGGCTCGATTCTACGGAGTTGTCACCGACTCTCTGGAATGAGCTCGCTTCTCCGAAATGGGCTTGCCTCTCTGAAATGGGCTTGAGAAGCCCAATTACATGGCGAGCCGGGTCAAGCTCCGAAAATCTAACCCGGGGGAATTTATACTCCCACAACATATACGATGTTTTCCAACAGATTTGGTGATGAATATGAGATGGAATGATTATGAAATTGATGGTATGATGAATGGACGTGGGTAGTGATGGTTTGATGAGTGAATGAATATAATAAACTCTCAAGAAGGTGATGGATTCTTGACAGGCTTGAAACTCTCAGATATGACACACTAAGAGGTTTCTCTTGGATATTACACATCAAGAGTTCTTCAATGGATACTACACACCAAAGAAGAGATGAGCTGTTTTGTGAGAAATAATCCTCTTTTCTATGAATAAACAACTAGTTTAAGGTTCTCAAAACATCAACTCAAATAACAAAACTGGAAAGAAACTAAAGAAGAGAGGGTGGCTAGAGTTTTAGAGCTCCTTTTGGCGTGTGAGACACTAGATTTGTAGGTCTTCATCTCACTTGTTTCACTTAATAATTCTCCAGTCCTTTCAAGTTGATTTGTTCCATACTTAGGCAAAGTGTGCATCATTCTTGCCTCATTAAAAACCAAGTTTGGAAAATCCATTGGGATAAAACCAAACTTGGGAAAAAGAATACAAGTTGATGCACCATTTATATGGAGTTTCTCAACTTGTATTCAATGGGTTGTTGAGTTGTTTCCTCCAACTTCTTGATGCATTGACTCCTTCTTCAAGCTCTCCATAGCTTGGATAATGGCTTTAGCAAGCTAGAGCACCTGTTTGCTCTAGCTCTAGGCATTGATCCTTTTAGCTCTTCTAGATCATCTTTTCCTTTAAGCTCAGTTCTTCTTTAAGTTCAGGTTCACGTCCTTTGCTTCCTAGGATTATTACATCAACGATGAACCAAACTTCTTTCCGCTTATTGGTTTCAGCTGTCCTCACCAACAACATCCACATGCCTTGAACCTTGTGGTTCTTCTCTCTTTTCATGTGGAAAATGTGTTTGAATGAAGGATGCTACTCAAACCAGTTCCTCTCCACATCAGACAACTTTTGTTTCAGCTTTTCCACAGTCGTAATTGCGTCTAATATCATACACCTTGTCCCTATCTTGATTTGTTGCTTGTACTCAGATGGAGGAAAGAACATTTTCAGTGGTTTGATTGCCTCAAATTCCTACAAGTCAATAAAATTCACTTTTCATTATTATCTAGTAATCCAATGTTTTTCTATTATTAAACCTAGTTTTACTCAATATTCCTTGAAATCAATAAAATACACCAATTCATACCATTAATATATAAAGTCAATAATACACCAATTCATACCATTAATACATCAAAAGTAGAAATAATTTTTCCCAAGTTTTCAGTATTATCCAGTAATCCTAAGTCATTCTACTATAATACTATTACACCAAGTATTACTCAATATTCCTAGAGTACTTCTACAAAAAAACAATGCATAATTTTTTACCTCTTCATGCTCTAATTCAGCTGAATTCCAGACCTTGCGTTCGCATTATCATCTCTATCTTCAATTCTCCCTTTTGACCTTCTTCATTCTCTTCATCAGAGACTGTCGCCTCCTCTTCTTTATCTTCATTTTTTGTTATCTTCATCACATGGAGCCGACTCAGCCGAGAAGATGTTCTCTATTAGTCCACTTTGTTCACCGTCAATCACCACCACATCATCCACAAGGATATCTATCAACTCTGATACGCCGGTCTTATTTTCTGTTCTCATCGTCGCAGTCGATGAGGGATGCGTGGCCGTCCTCACAAAATTAACTTTCACAACCGGCTTCACCTTCTTCCCCTGGTTTTTCTCTTGATCCTCTGTTAGATTCTCCTTCCTCATAACTCCTAGTCTCGTTTCCACCATTTTCAAAGATTTTTCTTTTGATTTTCGGAGATGCAATGAGAGGTTGATGGATTCTTTTTCGATTTTAAGAGATTTTGGGGAGAACTAGGATTTCTCAATAACTCTATAACTTGGATTCGAGAAGTAAAACCTGAAATATGTTTTTTTTTTTTATTAATTTGGTTTCACTAAACCGACTGATTTTGGTTTATATTGGTTAAAGTGTTAGCCGATTTCGGTTTAATTGGTTTGGAAAAACTTCCGGGTCATGTCGGCGCTCCTGGATTTTACCCAAGTTTATTGTAATTATCTTAACCTTTCATAGCTTTTTTTTTTTATCATTTCCTAAATTCGATTTAGAAAATAATTCATATTATTTTCTTTTTATTATTGTGTCTTCTAGAGAGTAGCTTCCCATATATCGGGACAATAAAGGAGTTGAATTTGTTTATTCTTTATTTATTATAACTCAAAAACTTGAAAAATACCCCTTTATCCAATCTAACACTTATGTTTACAAGTTTACCAAAAATAACAACCACATTTCTATTTCCTCATTTTTACTTTAGTTTTTTTTACTTTTATTCTTCTACATTTTTTTCAATTTTTTTTCTCTTTTCTTTTTTCTCATGGTGAACTACCATTTTTTATATTATTATTCACTTCTTTATTCTCATTTATCATAGTTTATAATTAAATTATAACAAAAATATATCAAATCAAAGCTTTACAAAAAGATTTCAAATCTACAACCGAAGTTTAATTTTGGTCTTCTAAGTTCAAATATGGTTTGGGGTTTTCAAGATTCGCTCTAAAAAAATATCAATTTAAGTTTGAAATTTGATATCTAAAATTTTAAAATAAAATTCTGACTACTTTATATAATATTACAAGGCAAATTTGGTACCATTACATTATATATCTTAATATCTTTCTAACATATATAGATTGCTAAATTTGGTGCTTGAAATCAAAATCCGTCATTGATGAACTTCAAGCTTATGTTATATCTAGGTACAACTAAGTACAACTAGATATAACTATAGCATTTGGTACAACTGGTACTTCATACAACTAGGTATAACTATAGCATTTCATTTATATTATTTTATTTATAAATTATAAAATTACATATCAAATCGAAGCCCTTACAACGAGGATTCCAAATCTACAATCATAATTAAAAAAGACATTAATGTATATGCCTGTAAAACTTCTTTAAATTCTAGGTCTGAAAATCAACTATGCCAAAATTGAATTAAAATTATTGGGTTTTTTAGGTTTATGTCTCATGAGTTCTATTATGATTTTAAAATTACAAGGAAAAGTTGGTACCACTAGATTATATGTATCAATGTCTTTCTACACATATATATGTTGCTAAATATGGTACTTAAAACCAAAATCTGCTATCGATGAATTTCAAGTTTGTGTTATATATGAGTACAACTAGATATAAATATAACATTTTATATAACTATAACATTTGATATAACTATAGCATTTGATATAAGTAGATATAAATATATTATGTGGTACAACTAAGTACAATTGCCGTATACATAAAATAATAAAATATAACTGCCAAAACTGACGTGACTTAAAAATATTAATAAAATATAGCCAATAAAAAGGAAAATTCCCCAAAAATATACGAACTATTGAAAATCTGGACAAAAAATACACGAACTATTTTGATTAGCTGTTTAATACACCAAATATAAGAACTTTGTCTTTTAATACATGGACTTTCAAAATTCCGTAGACGTTCAATGTTGCAGTTAACAGACTGTGGTTAATTACTTCTGCTAACTTTTAACTATTTGTGGTTAAATGAGTTCGACAATAGCGAAACTACTCTTACTCACTTTAACCTTCTAACTTTTCCCCAAATCGTTAGTATGAACCCTAGATATATCTGTACTTTCGTTTTTCTTCTTTTGATTTGCTTTGATTTGATTTCAGCGGTTTCAAGTTTGCCATTTATGTGAAAATATGCGGAGATATATCACTGTCTGTTGCTGTTCCACGACGTTGACAGTATAAAACCCTAATGACCAATGCTCAGAAACTCTTCATAGAGATTCTTCCTTGTGCTCTTATCATTGTGGAATCATCAAAAGAGATGCTTTTGGTGTTGGATTTGATGACATAGTGCATGAGTCACTGAATGATGTGTTTAATGGCTGCTCTAAAGAGAAAGTACAGCAATGGCGTTTGTAAAGTTAAGGGTTTTGTGAATTTCATGATAGACAGAGCAAAATTATGAAAAAGGGAAAAGGGAAAGATGAAATTCAAACCCAAAGCTAAAATCTTTTAAATTTGCCTACCATTGGAGATTCTGAATAATCTTTAAGATGAAGAAATCTGAGGAAGAGGGAGAACAAAAAAAAGAAAAATTTGTTTTTTCTTCTTTTTATCTTCGTCGTTTGTTTTGGTTTGTTTGTTGTTCGAATTTCTTTTTCAACTTCTTCTTTTTCGAAACCAAAATTCAATTCTTCTTCTTGTTTTCTCAAAAAATCTCAAAACTCAAATTTTTAAAGATATATACACTAAATCGATTTCGAGGAAAAAATAGAAGGTTAAAGTGAATAAGGGTAGTTTTTACATTACCAAGCTCACTTAACCACAAGTAATTAAAAGTTAACAGAATTAATTAACCATAGTTAATTGAATTAACGTCTGTTAACTGCAAGTTGAAAATCTACGAATTTTGAAAATTCATGTATTAAAAGATAAATTTTTATACTTGGTGTATTAAACAGCTAATCAAAATAGTTCGTGTATTTTGTGGCCATATTTTCAATAGTTCGTGTATTTTTTGGGAATTTTCCCCCACCAAAAATACACACAGTTGTACTTAATTTTTCAGTTTTACAAAGTTGTTCATAGTTGTATTTTTGCCGTATAATATTATATTTAGTTGTACATGCATTTACACTAATTTTTCTTAATTGTACCGAAGATATTTGACAATTAATAATAGTGTATTAAGAAAACTCATATACCAAAAATATTTGCTTAAATATGTTTTTTGTTTGCTTCTTAAAAGTTATATGTTAAGATTCACACACTAATTATAAAAGTATATGGTGAATTGTGTCAAATTATGGATTATGTCATATTTTAAATGGTATAAGTTTTAAGTTGTGACAAAAAAGCTTCTTTTTTTTTGAGACAAACTTTATATATTTATAGAAGATCGTTGTTTACAAAGTTTCGTAAATCCATAGGACAAACATGATTAATTGAAGTATCTAGATTGTTAGTTAAAGAACATTTTGCCAAAAAATCAGCACAATCATTATGTGATCTTGGACGATGTTGTACTCGAATTTCAGCAATTAGAGAATTCCAATGTTGGTAAGTGTGCACATAGTGATCAAACCGTCAAGAAGAACCTACTGAATTGAGAAGATTGATAACATTTGAATTATCTCCCTCAAAGATCACACGTGTGAATCCCAGATGATGGACGCATTGAAATGCCCAAAGAAAAGCTGTTAGCTCGGCCTCCTCGATTGTATGACGGCGTGCAAATTTTGTGTAACCACAATGCAAGAAACAACCTTGGTCATCGCGAAGGATCCAACCAATGCCCGAAATAGGACTATTCGGACGATGAGAAGCATTAAAATTACATTTAACCCATGTCAGAGGTGGTGTTGTCCATGAGGAAGAGACCGATGAAGTTTGAGGCTGCATTGATGTGAAGGAAGTAGAAACAGTCACCCGAGCTTGGACACATTCTTGTGCAGCCCGTCTAGCTGTTCGCATATATCAGGACAAAAATGGTTGAATGTGCATGAACTAACATGTTTCTTGATTTCCACAGGTACCATAAAATCCAAAAACAGTATATCCCTGACTCAGCCCCAGAATCATGTGTAAGAGTTAGGTGCACTAACCTCTCAACCTTCGTAAGAAAAGGAACAGATGTGTCGAAAATGTGTTGATCGTTGAGGCCCATAAAATGCCATACACTATACGCATAGGGGCAGGAGAAAAATAGATGTTCGTTAGATTCATCTTGGAGGCAACAACGTGGACATTGTCAAGTGGAAATAATCTGACGTCAGAACAAATTACCAAAGGTTGGTAGTATATTAGAAGTAAGACGCCATAAGAAATGTTTCAATTTTAGAGGTATAGGTAACTTCCAGAGATTGGTAGCCAGCTCAGCATTGTTATATAGTGGCGGGAGTGTGGACAAATCTCGAATCACATAACAAGAAGCCAGGCGATATTCTGATCAAATAGTGTAGGATCCATGTGGGGTAGAATGCCATATATATCGATCTGGGGCTGCATTATGAGGAATATATGGCTTTCGGATTAATTCATGATCATTATCATGGATATATTCTCTCAATGCATGTTCATCCCAATTCCCCGATGTATTAATTAATACAGTAACTGGTAAACTCCATGCAGCTTCAGACGTTGTAATTTCCGGTCTTGGCGGGTTAGTCGGTAACCAAGGTTCAAAACCAATTTGATTTGACTCTCCTGTTCCAAAATCAGCTCGTAGTCCCCGCTTTAGTAGTTCCTTACCATAACATATTGATTGCCAACGAAAGGAAGAACGTTTTCCAGGACGACCATTAAGAAAACTGCCATCTTTGCAATAGCGAGCAATATATACTGTAGCAACTAATGATGATGGCCGTAGTAATATTTTCCATGCTTGACTGGCCAATAGTGCTTGATTAAAATTACTCAAATTGCAGAAATTCATACCGCCTTGGACCTTAGGAAAATGTAGTCTCTGCCATAATAACCAAGACATACTACGACCCTCAGAGGTACCACTCCACCAAAATCGTGACATTAATTTATCAATATTATTACATAAGGTAAGAGGTAGCCTGAAAAAATTCATCGAGTAAACCGGCAAAGCCATAACAACACTTTTCAGAAGTACTTCACGGCCAGCTTGTGAAAGATATCGACACTACCAGCCCGAAATACGCTTTTTTACTTTATCAATGAGATATGAAAAAGGTTTTTTTTTATTATGACCAAACCTCTCTCGTAATCCCAAATATCGATATATCCCCCTAACCTTATCAATGCCGAGTATGTTCATGATACTTGTACGTGTATGAGCATAAACTTTATCCCAAAAACAGATAGTAGACTTATCGAAATTAATCACCTGTCCCGATGCCGTCTCATATAATTGAAATATAGCTTTTAACTGATTGGAATTAGAGTGGCCAACTTTAATAAAAAATAACGAATTATCTGCAAATAGTAAGTGATTGATGGTAGGTGTAGTACGAGAAAATTTAATGCCAGTGAGTGCACCTGTATTCGCAGACTTCATAATGAGGGAGCTTAAAGCATCGACGCATAATATAAAGAGATAAGGTGAGAGGGGATCTTGTAGTGCCCGCGAACCAAAATCCTGGCCGGGATGGCCTGTTCAGAACATGAAAGTCGAGAATAAAGAGGTTCAAACCGTAAGTTGGGAAAATTTTCAGAAAAATGCCTAAGTATAGAATTAGTTCGAAAACAATGCTAAGTTTAAGCATGGTTGCTTGACGGGATTCGAGAAAGGATGCATCATTGATTGAGTTTCAGTCTAAGTCTATTTATTATTAATTTTTCGAATTAATAATTAAATAGGCAGTGACTCCTCAAACACATGTAATGTATCCTGGTGGCAACCCAAAATTTGTCACTAATGTATTATAGCGGGGTGTGAGTAGTTGAGCACTGGACTGGTTGGATGGATTGGACCGAATGATGCTAATTCCCCCTTAGACCATGCATGGGCAACATGGTTGGGAT
>OVBE01017291.1:0-10505 GCA_900406425.1 Iberis pinnata | reverse complement strand
GAAACATAATTTACTTTCCTAAATCTTCACACGGTTCATTACATTTTTTATTCAAAACTGATAATCTTTTTTTATTTATTAATTTATAGATTATTTGTTTTTTTTTTAAAAATAACCAAAGGATAATATAGGCAATATTATATATTGTTTTCCATAACACACCTAAATCACTAATTACATTCCCCTACCCACCCATTTGCCCAATTTGAAAGAAAAAAGCACCTAGTTTGCTAATTCACTCTTTAAATTATCCTAGTAACGCACATGACCTAACTCTTTAGCATTGTACTGTTGGAAGAACTGTATGCCAATACATGCATACGAAATACAAGCCGTGTGTCTTAAACATAATAAAAACCGTGTCATTTCCTCGTTGTACAACGACATAGTTCGATTTAACATGCATATTGTTTCCAGGGACCACCTTCAAACTTCAAACAACGTGCAATTTACACGTATCATACAAATACATAGACCAAATGTAAATGATCTATCATATCTCTAACTCCAGCTCAAATAAAGAAAATGAATGAACTGATTTCATTAAGTGTAAAGGGTACAATAACAAAATTTCTATATAATGTAAAAAAAACTTAACAGAATAATAATCACTCTAATACACCCTCTCAAGCCTTAATTTGAAATTGATGATGGAAGATAAAGGCTTGAAATAGACATCTTTGAGAGCAAATGATGAAATAAGGAAGAGGGTAATAGCTTTGTGAAAATATCAGCTTGTTGATTGTGAATGTTCACATGAAAGGTGTTAAGAAAAACACTCTTAATTTGATCTCAAACATTGTGACAGTTGACTTCCACATACTTTCTCTACTCATGCGAAACCGGACTAGAAGTTATGTGTAAAGCAACTTTATTATCACAGTATAGCTTTGCAGATCCCTGAGGTACAATGTGCAAATCTGGCAGCAACTTATTTATCCAAATTAATTCACAAGTTGCATCTCCAAGTGCCCTATATTCAACTTCTACATTGCTTCTGCTAACCACCCTCTGTTTGGCCGATTTCCAAGAGATTATAGATGTAACTAAGTAGACACAATAACCAGAAACAGACCTACGAGTGTCCAAGCAGGCTGTCCAATCAGAATCTGCGAAGACATTGAGACAAAGATCAATATCAACAGAGTAACTAAGTCCCTGTCCTAGATTAGACTTAACATATCGAAAAATTCTATGTGCTGCAGCCATGTGAATATTCTTAGGCTTAGATAAGAACTGACTCAGCTTATGGACATGAAAAGTAATGTCAGGACATGAAAAGGAGCTTGCCAATCAACTCACGGTAGGGAGTTTAGTTTTCTAAAGGTACACCCATGGCAATACTTACATTGACTGTAGGACTCATTGGCACAGTGCAAGGCTTATATGTGAGGAGTCCAACATATGCAGTGAGATCTAAAGCATACTTTTTCTGGAAAATAGAAATAATGTAAGAAGTTCTAGCAATTTCCAAAACAAGGAAATATTTCAAAGGTCTTAAATCCTTTATCTGGAATGACTTATGTGAATCTGCTTCAAGTCTGAAACACCAATATCATTGTTGCTCGCAATTAGAATACCGTCAACATAGACCAGCAAAGCAATGAAAGAGTCACATGTCTTCTTAACAAATAGAGTATGCTCTGAAGGTGTCTGAGTAAAACCATTCAACAGTAAAACAGAGGAGAATATATGATATCATTGGCGTGATGCCTGCTTTAATCCATACAGAGATTTGTGAAGCTTACAAACTGGATTAGTAGGCAAAATAGTACCAGGAGCATACGTGTAACCAAGAGGTAAAGTCATGTCATCCAAATGACCATGTAAAAAGCGTCCATTTGTGTGAGACTACATCCTAATTTTGCTGCAAATCCAAAAATAAATGTGACAGTGCCTAATTTTGCAACATGTAAGAATGTGTCTATGTAGTCCACACCCTCTTGCTGTGTGAAATTCTGTGCAACAAGTCTAGCTTTATATCTATCAATAGAACCATCCATGTTATGTTTCAACTTATAGACCCATTTACAACCAAAAATGTTTTTTCCTTGTAGCCTAGATACAACACTGAAGGTGTTATTCTGCTCAAGAGAAGACATCTCTTCATTCATACCTTGAATCCAATGAGGGACTTTCATAGCTTGTGCAAACGTATGAGGTTCTGTCTCAGTACTAAAGGAAAGTATATATTGCTTATAAGTTGGTATTAAAGAGTTATAAGAGAGAACTGAAGAAAGATGATAATAATCAGTAGGAGGAGCAGATACCTGTTGAGTTTCCCAACAACAATGATACTCAAAGTGATAGCTTGGAGCTTTGGAATGCCGTCTTGGTCTATCTTCATTAGTAACAATTGTTGAAGGATTTGAAGAATTATTAGGCAGTAAATCACTAATGGTGTTAGATGATGCAACAATAGGAGATAATTCTATATGTGAATCATGATTAGTTTCTATGTGAGATGCAGAACTAATGTCTATATGAGATGCAAAGCTAGCTTCTAAGGGAAAACTAGATGCAAGATTGATGTGTGTATTAGATGCAAGTGTGTGTGATGTCTAAATCATAAACATTTGAAGTAATATCTGGAACAGACAATGGAAAAATAGAAAGAGGAAACAAATCAAACGAATCATATATTAAGTGAGTTGTTTTAAATGGGAACTTAGTCTCATGAAACACAATATTACGAGTAATTGAGATCACATTAGTATCATGAATATTATATCATTTATATCCAGAGGGATATCCAAGAAAAGCATATGGTGTTTCCTGAGGAGAAAACTTAGTCCTATTCTTAGGATAAGTAGACACATAACTTAAGCAACCAAACACACATAATTCAGAATATTATGGTACCATTTTAAGAAATTATTCATATGGTGAAACATGAGCTAACAATGGAAAAGGAGTCCTATTAATCAAGTAAACATATTTTTTAACACATTCACCCCAAAAACACAAAGGAACATTAGATTGAAAATACAAAGCCCTAGCCACATTCAAGAGATGTTGATGTTTCCTTTTGACTATCGAGTTTTGTTGAGTAGTATCAACACAATAGAATTAATGGACCACGCCTTTAGATTGAATAAATTATGAAAATGCTAATTCTTGTGCATTATCTGACCTAAAAGCTTTGATTGTACTACCAAACTGCGTTTCTACCATTTTTACAACAGTTGAAAATATTGTTTGAACAAAATCTTTCAGTTTTTACATATAAATCCAAGTAATTCTAGCGCAATCATCAACAATATTAAGAAAATACTTATGTCCTTCTAATGTTTCTTGAGAAAATGGTCCCCAAACATCCAAATAAACCAAGTCAAAAGCATGAGCTGTCATTTTATTATTAGAAACATATGGTAAACATTTTTTCTTGGAAAGAGGAAAAATATAACAATGTGACTTATGTTAAGATGATGTATCAGTGTATGCAAACTAGATGACAAACTATTAAGAATGGCAGGTGATAAATGCCCTAGACGATTATGCCAAAGTTTTCAATCTAAAAAATAGATGCACAAGAATAGAAGATTGGCCAGGAACTGATGATTGGAAATCTTGTTTTGTGAAGATATAGAGATTGTGTTGAAGATTACACTTCCTAATCATCAAACCCCGAGTAATCTCCTGAAATATGCAATAATTAGAAAAGAAGTTAGCTGAGCACATATTAAAATTTAGCATACAACTCACACTTATCAAATTAAAATGAAATGATGGAATGTATAAGACATCAACTAATATCAGAGAAATCATTCAAATGCACAGTTTCTATATGCATTATTAGTATCTTAACACCATTAGGTAAAGTTACTCATAA
Source organism: Iberis pinnata (assembly GCA_900406425.1). NCBI lineage: Eukaryota > Viridiplantae > Streptophyta > Magnoliopsida > Brassicales > Brassicaceae > Iberis > Iberis pinnata. Next base: position 6,673 of record OVBE01017291.1, on the reverse strand, counting down.
TCCTTGTACTTGTTAAACATCTGTAAACCAAGAAAGGTTAAAGAAAACATGTCCGATGGCTCTATTGTAAGAGTGTTGTTTTCAAAATGTAGTTTTGGAGATGGAAATTAGACATTTCCTTGCACTTTCTTGCCAAGCCATAATACCATGCTTAGTTGTACTTGAGTTTGTTGCTTGATTTGGAGTCTAATTATCTTGAACATAATTAAGTTGAGAAAGAAGCATTTGAACTTGTTCTCGAGAGAAATAGCTAAGATCCAAAGTGCTAGAATGTGTTGTGGAATGGCCATCAGAAATAACATAAGCAATAGCAACCTCCTTAGTGACAGCAGATGGATGATTGCCTGTGAATCTCTAAGTATAATTAGATGGTCTATGAGAATTTGATGTTGAATTAGGCTTGCTACCATGATGACCAAGGGGATTTCCATGTAATTTCTAACATTTGCTGATAATGTGACCTGTTATACCATAATATGTGCATATTAGTTTTGGTTTTGGTTTGTAACTTACATAAGCCACTACATGACTATTATCAGAAGACTGAACATGCATTGAGCTTGAAAAACTGCAGTTTCCATATTGGATATTGGCTTTAAAACACGTTGTCTTCATCTTGACAAACCATATTCAACACTTCTTCAATGGTTGGAAAAAGGTTTAATCATGAGAACTTGTCTTTTGTTTGACTCATAAGCTTAATTTATCCCCATAAGGAACTTCATTGTCTTGCTTCTATCTATGATATGTTTCCAGTTTGTTGATGCAAAGTATTCACACTTGCCACGAGTGCATACTGGTCATTCTACAAAATTGTTGTATGTTTCCCAAAGAATAACAAGGTATGTATAATGATATGTACTAACATCACAGATGCCTTGACTCACAGTACATAACCTCTGTTCAATTTCAAAGATTTTAGCAAGATAATCTTGACGAAAACGATTCATCAAATTATTCGAATAGCTCGGCAGTGCTCATGTATAGTAAACTAGCTCTAATATCCATAGCTATAGAATTCAACAGGGTGGTAGACACCATATCATTGCAACGCGACCATGAACCAACATTAACATCATCATCTAGTGGTATCCGTATAGATACATTAACAAAATCAGTGGTATCCGTATAGATCCATTAACAAGAACGAAGCTAGCATGGTCATTTCTGTGTAAGCAAAGTGGATACTTATAGAGATCCGTTGACAAACGAGTTGAATTTGGATTTGGATTGAGAGGTAGCGTAACTCCTCCTTCTGGTAGCTGAGATGTTGAATCAATTCACATTATAAACTCAAGAACGAGTAACAGATGATGTCGTGAAGATCACAAAGAAGCAAATCGGTTTAATCATATCAATCATAAGAGATAAAAAAGATCGTAAGCAGCAAGAAAGAGATTTCCAAGAAAGAAATACTCATGAAGTAATAGAAGAAAGAATCACAAGAAATTAGCAATTAATTAAAGAAGATGAAGCTGGAATCAAGTTGATATGAGCTCAAACTAAAGAACAAAGGCAGAACAATGAGCTAATTTTTGCTCTGATACCATATCAAAGCTCTAACTCCAACTCAAGTAAAGAATGAATGAACTAATTACATTAAGTGTAAAGTGTACAGTAACAAAGTATTTATATACAGTAAAACACTTAATATAATACTACCAAACTATTGACCAACTAATAACCACTATAATATGATCATTTAAAAAAAACAAAGTGAAAATTCAATGTCTTCTTATTGTTCCCACTTCCCTAAACATAGTAGAGTTAGATTCATACAATGGAAGATTAAAACTCTAGACGGATGATACATAAATTAAACCAATATCCGATGATCTTCACTTATTATTTGGATTCTTAAAAGAGATTATTGAAAAGAGAGACTTCAAAGTTATATTCTCTCTTATTCACTCAGTCACTTAACTAGTGCTTTGCAATCTAGCGGTAATACCCTTCATGGTTAAGATGACTGTGTCCTCAAGTCCAGATACGTATTCATTCGTTGAGTTAAACTTGACGAGCTCTTGCGTTGATTTCCTTGATTGCATGATCTCTTTCGATATTTATGGTCGCATTGTCACATTGTAGTTTGGATCACAGATCCACTTCAATGTGTAAGCTTGAAAAATGATAAGAGTCGTAATGTAATAGTCATGCAACTTAAGTCTCTGTTTCAGGTAAGGGTCTCCTTCCAAAAGGTCTATGTGTTCAGCAGTCTACAACAGAAGAAGATATTTAAGCGTTAGTGTATACAAATAAGAGGACTCTATTTTTATATGGTTATACCTGGAGGACCATGCTCTTGGTGTCTTCAAAGTTGGATCTGATTTTCTCTCCGAAAGCCCATAAATCTTTTGAGACAAGGAGTTTTTCATACAAAGCAGCAATCCCGGGGTCTCCCTTGGCAATTACCATTTTGATTAGATCGATAGTGACTCGGAAAAATGGCCAACGTTTGCACATATCTTTCGGCATGTGGAGGTTCCTCACATCCTTCTTGATTGCATACTTAAATGTTGCTCCGAATCCTAACCATACATGAAGATGGAATCTCATTTGCACAAAGAGATTCAATCCCAAAACTTGGTTTTTGCTTTGAAGATCTGCTTCCAATGTTCATGCATCCATACACTAGCTCCGGAGTAGCATGCAAACCAAGCCAACGACTAAGTTACTTAAACACACACAAAGAATTATGGATTGATTTGAATGAATAATTATGAGGCGAAAGTACGTGAAAAATCGAGGTTCCTTGAAAACTATGTAGGACCTTAATTTACACAAGGGGTACAATCTGAATAATCGTAAAGTAATGTATAAAAACATAGATAATATACAAGAACACCGCATAACAATTCGAGTAAAATCTGATTTTTTGCAGAGTCGAGAAAGTCCTCTTTCCTTAAATCCAAAATCATTTCATCGAATATGGTAGCGTATTTTAGCCTTGAACCAATCTTAGTAAATCACTCTCAAATTTACTCGACAAGTGACATGATGTCTTGAGCCCCTGGTCTTTGATGCAAACCTTTGACAATAGTTATGACACATTTTAATTTTCCCATATAGCTAGGTTTTCTATTGTGTTCATTGAACTTGTCTCGTTAATCATGAGTGAATTTGGAGAATATAGCCTCACCTTAATTCTCCTTGAAACGGGCCCATTTTACACTCACTAGGTTATCTGCCATAAGCTCTTTTTCAGAAGTAATATGTTGTACTTTCAAGCTATGGAATCATTAAAAGCTAACACTTAATCTTAGCACATACATGTATGTATGCACTATTTATCATCCTAGGAACTGAGTAGAAACTTAAGTTTCACAGGCGAGTGATCCCTTTCGACTTTATCGAACATCTAAGCATCAATCCCCCGATCATCATAAATCTGATCCAATCCCCAGACAAAAAACAACGACGAAACCGACCAACATGAAGGAAGTCCAGAACCATCTCGATACGGATGTGATAAATCGTCGATGTAGGAGATTAGAGCTTACATAGCCAAATGTAACCTCCCTGCAGAGAAATGGGCCGCCCAAAGAGTAAAAATTCACACTGCTTGGTACGCCCTAGTAGACGAAGAATTCTACAAATGGAGTTTTTCCAGGCCCCTCACGACGTGCGTAGAAGGAGAAAAATCACAGAAAATCAGGGAAGAGGCCCACTCTAGTTCATGCGGAAATCATTCTAGAAGAAGATCTCTCGCAATCAAAATAAAATGTCATGGCTAAAACTGGCCTACAATGGCCAATGATTGCGAAATTTTTTCCTGCAAGTGCAAAAAATGCCAAAGGCACGGGCCGAAAATCCACCAACCTGCATAACTCCTCTCATCCATTTCGGTGGCATATCCATTCATGTGATGGTTGATGGATATTGTTGGTCCCATGCGTAAATCTAAACAGAAACGCTTCCTATTAGTCTTAACAGATTTCTTTTTGAAATGGGTCGAAGCTGATTCATATGCCAACATCAAAGCCACTCAAGTCAAAAAATTTGTAAGGAAGAATATCATATGCAGACATAGAGTCCCATACAAAATCGTAACGGACAACGGGACTCAGATTTTTTCAACAAGATTCGAGGCGTTTTGTGAAAAGTGGAAGATACGACTAACAAAATCCACTCATAGATACCCGCAGGGATACAGCCAAGTGAAGCCATCAACAAGACCATCTTATATGGGCTAAAGAAACATTTCGACGGTAAGAAAGGTCGATGGGCCGAAGAACTGAAGGGAGTCCTTTGGTCGCACATGACGACACTGAAAACAGCAACGGGGGAAACTCCTTTTGCTCTCGTATACATATCAAAATCCATAATTCCTGCGGAAGTCAAATTCTTGGGAATACGCAGAAAGCTGCTCCCAGAGTAGAAAGTAACACACAGTAGGAGATAATTCTATATGTGAATCATGATTAGTTTCTATATGAGATGCATAACTAGTGTCTATATGAAATGCAGAGCTAGCTTCTAAGGGAAAACTAAATGCATGATTGATGTGTGTATTAGATGCAGGTGTATGTGATGTATAAATCAGAAACATTTGAAGTAATATCTGGAACAGACAATGGAAAAATAGAAGGAGGAAACAAATCAAACGAATCATATACTAAGTGAGTTGTTTTAAATGGGAACTTAGTCTCATGAAACACAAGATTACAAGTTCTTGAGATCACATTAGTATCTAAATCAATCATTTATATCCAGAAGAATATCCAAGAAAAGCATATGGTGTTTTCGGAGGAGAAAACTTAGTCATATTCTTAGGATAAGTAGACACATAACATAAGCAACCAAACACACATAATTCAGAATATTATGGTACCTTTTTAAGGAATTTTTCATATGGTGAAACATGATCTAACAATGGAGAATGAGTCCAATTAATTGTAAACAAATGTTTTAACCCATTCACCCCAAAAACACAAAAGAACATTAGATTGAAAATACAAAGCCCTAGCCACATGCAAGAGATGTTGATGTTTCCTTTTAACTTCGAGTTTTGTTGAGGAGTATCAACACAAGATAAACAATGGACCACGCCTTTAGATTGAATAAATTATGAAAATGCTAATTCTTGTGCATTATCTAACCTAAGAGCTTTGATTGTACTACCAAACTGTGTTTCTACCATTTTAACAAATGTTGAAAATATTGTTTGAACACAATCTTTCGTTTTTAACATATAAATCCAAGTAATTCTAGCGCAATCATGAACAATAGTAAGAAAATACCTATGTTCTTCTGATGTTTCTTAAGAAAATAGTCCCCAAACATCCAAATAAACCAAGTCAAAAGCATGAGCTGCCATTTTATTATTAGAAACATATGGTAAACATTTTTTTCTTGGAAAGAGGACAAACAGAACAATGTGACTTATGTAAAGACGATGTATTAGTGATATACAAACTAGATGAAAAACTATTAAGAATGGCAGGTGAAAAATGCCCTAGATGATTATGCCAAAGTTTTCAATCTAAAACAACAGATGCACAAAGAATAGAAGATTGGTCAGGAACTGATGATTGGAAACTTGTTTTGTGAAAATATAGAGATTTTTTTGAAGATTACACTTCCTAATCATCAAAACCCGAGTAAGCTCCTGAAATTTGCAACAATTAGAAAAGAAGTGAGCTGAGCACATATTATTTTTTAGCATACAACTAACACTTATCAAATTAAACCGAAATGATGGAATGCATAAGACATCAATTAATATCATAGAATCATTCAAATGCACAGAACCTATATGCATTATTAGTATCTTAACATCATTAGGTAAAGTTACTTATAATCCTTGTACTTGTCTAACATCTGTAAACCAAGAAAGGTTAGAGAAAACATGTCCGGTGGCTCTATTATCAACTATCCAAGCATCATTAGCTATTAAGGTGGAGAGAGAGGATAGGTAGTGGGATTCATAGGTAAGAGTGTTGTTTTCAAAACATAGTTTTGGAGAAGGAAATTAGACATTACCTTGCACTTTCTTGAGAAGCCATAATACCATGCTCAATTGTACTTGAGTTTGTTGCTTGATTTGGAGACTGATTATCTTGAACATAATTAAGTTGAGAAAGAAGCATTTGAATTTGCTCTCAACAGAAATAGCTAACATCCAAAGTGCTAGAATGTGTTGTGGAATGGCCATCAGAAATCTCATAAGCAATAGCAACCTCCTTAGTGACAACAGATGGATGATTGTCTGTGAATCTCTGAGTATAATTAGATGGTCTCTGAGAATCTAATGTTGAATTAGGCTTGCTACCATGATGACCAAGGGGATATCCATGTAATTTTTAGCGCTTGCTGGCAATGTGACGTGTTATACCATAATATGTGCATATTGGTTTTGGTTTCGGTTTGTAACTTGCATAAGACACTACATGACTATTATCAGAAGATTGAACATGCACNAACCACCCCTTGAGTAGATCTAATGAAGATATAACCGTGAGGATGAAGGTGAGATGGACACGGTTTGATTGATGTGGATGAGTAGCTTGCGGAAGAGATGAATGATAGTTTGTTGATGGATTGTGGGGAACACACAAGAGTTGTGGATGTCTCTTGATACACCAAGCCTTAGGTTATTACACACCTAAGGGAGTTAAAGAATATGACACACCTACAACATGAGTTGCCTTTGAGAAGAATGCTCAAACTTTAT
>OVBE01017290.1:0-10506 GCA_900406425.1 Iberis pinnata | reverse complement strand
TTAAACTCATCCAATCCTAGCTTTTCGGCAGTTGACATAGGCATAAGGTTGACGGAAACTCCCAGGTCATAAAGGCATTCATCAAAAGTGAAAGTTCCTAGTGAACAAGGTAATGTGAACGAACCAGGGTCTTCTTGCTTCGTTGTTATCAAGGAATTGCATTCTTCAGGTGATTTTAGCACTTCTCGAGTTACTTCTTCCTTCGTGGTTTTCGCAAAAATCTCAGGGTATTTTGCCATAATTTACTTCTTGAATCGGGAAGGGAAAGTTAACCTCGGAACATATGGTGGTGGAATGAAGGGTGCGTCCTTCTGTTGTGTTACATATGGTTGTTCAGCAAGAGATGGTTCATTGATCACTTCTGGTGGAGGTTGCAATGGCTTCTGTAAATCAGTTATTGTAGGTTCATCTTCTTCGGCTTTTTTTAAACACGAAGCCCCCCAAACTAGATCCACATTGTCCTCAGTGTATAGAAGAGGGTAAGTTTGAGTAGTAATAGAAGATGTCTGCTCAAGATAAACGGCGTTGATGTTGGCGTAGTCTTTTGGATTCTGCAAAGATTTTCCTGGTAGATGCCCATTCGCAGAAGTTGAAGTTGATGCGGTTTTTCGTTCAAGAGTAGTGATCCTGGAGGTGAGATTTTCAATCTTTGAGTAGATTTCACTAAAGAACGTATCCATCTTGTGTTGGATTTCACCAAAATTCTTTGATGTTTCGAGTGCGTGAGCAGCTTGACCTTGAAGAAGTTGCTGTAACGTAGCTTCAATGTTGAAGGGCTGAGCAGGAGGTTGGTTAGATGAGAAACCAGGACGTGCACCAGTAAGTTGTTGTTGTTTTGGTTGTTGAAAACCATTTTGTGGTTGCTGCTTTTGGAAGTAACCTCTGTTCTCGTAGTAGTTGTTGAAAGGCTGAGAGTTCTTCTGTTTTTGAGGTGGGTATACTTGGTCTTGTGGGTTAGCAACGTTGTTACTTCTGTAAGAAATAACAGGGTTGTGAGAGTAGTTGAAGTACCCCTTGTTGTAACCCCCTTGTTTCTGCACATAGCACATTTCTTCTTGTTGTTGAGCTTCGGCAGCTTGAATCTGAAGTTGTTCTTCATCAGAGATGAAGTGAACTTGATGTTGTTGACCCAGGATTAACCTGTCCAACTTCTCATTCAGTGCCTTGATCTCCTTCTTAGTGCTATCATCAGAAGTGGATCTACCTCGAGGTGTTCTGTCATAGTCCTTACTGTAAATCCCATCAGAATGGGCGAGGTTCTCTACCAACTCCCACCCGTCATCAACACTCTTGTTGAGGAAGTTCCCATTACTTGCAGTATATAGCAACATTCTAATCTTAGACAAGGCACCTCTGTAGAGGGTGCTGAGTAAGGAAGCTTTGCTGAAACCATGATGGGGGCATTGCATAGTGTAGTTTTTGAATCGCTCCCATGCCTCAGAGAAGGTTTCAACATTCTTTTATTCAAACCCTGAAATGTCATTCCTCAAGCGTGATGTTCTGGTAGTTGAGAAGAACTTTGCAAGGAATGCGTTCTTGCAGGCATCCCAGGTTGTGATGGAGTTTATGGGGAGTGACTTCTTCCATAGGTGTGCCTTCCCCCCCCCCCAAAGAGAAAGGGAATATGCGTAGCTTGAAAGCGTCTTCATTCACACTATTTATCTTCGCAAGACTGCAGAACCTGTTGAACTCATCGAGGTGATCAAGTGGGTCTTCCATAGGTAGTCCATGGAACTTGTTGCTCTACACCATGGCAATGAGACTATTCTTGATCTCAAAGTTGTTGTTCTAAATTGCAGGTGGACTGATTCCATGTCTGATGGTGTGAATGTTGGGGTTGTCACCAGCACCTATGGTGTTCTGGTTGTCACTGTCAGCGTTGTCTGCCATTTGTAAGTTCAACCGTCTCAAGTGTTCCGCACGTTTGTGTTCACATCTTCCCCGAGACTGTTCTCGTTCAAGAGCTCTGATGTCGTCAACGAGTGGAATCAAGTCAGTTGATTCTCTGCTTCTCAGGTTCATACACTACTAAGTAGATACCTGAAAAATAGAGCAAACAAAGGTAGACAGGTGAGTAAAAATGTAAAAGAGGCTTGATCTGAAAAGATCCAAAATTCAGAATTTAGTAACAAATCCAAAATGGCATCGGCGCCAAATTGATAGTAGGTTTTTTGTGTCCTACTGTGTATCAATTACCCATCATTGTAGTATAGATGGGTTAACAATCCAAATGGGAATATACTAATCAATTTGAATGCAATGGATGCTTTAAAGTCAAGCTGAGTATTAAAAGGGGTGCTTTTGCTAAAAGGTCCTAAGAGCAATGAACATGCTGAAGGTAAAGTGCATAAACATAAAAAGAAGCGTAAAAGACTAAGATGTAAAAACAGAGTAAAAGCAAAGAGCGTGAAAGATGTAAGCAATATGAAGCAGTTTCTGAGGACAAGGGTAATTAACTAAGGATCCATTCATGAACCACCTAAGTACCTAACATACCTCATGCAATGCGCTAACCCCTAGACAGTAGCAACATAAGCAACCAATTCCAATCTCTTGGCAATCCATTTCAAGCAAAGCAATCACGGACTCAACTCTCTTCATAGACAGTAATTACTAAGCAGGCATGAACGACAATCTACTATAGTCAATAAGTTTCCCAACAACTAATCTCTTAGAAGGGGAAACGAATCTCTGAAATCACCTAGTTCTGGAAACCTTCAATGAATCACTTCTCGATGTTGAAGGACCTAAAGAGGGGTTTTCAGTCCTTCTTAGGTAGAAATACAATCAACATTACGAGCAGGTGAAACAGAAGGGATCTAAAGACAAACAACTTAGGTACTAAGGTGAACCCAGGATATCAACCCAAGTCTACCCCATCCTCAGGAACTTGATGGACTACTCATAAACTAAGAACAACAATAAAACAGTAAAACAGAGATGAAGAACAAACTTAAAACAGGAGATTAAAACCTTAAAACGAAAATAACAAGCACCAACTAAACAACAACCTAAAGCTAAGCAAGAAAGTAAAGGAAAAATAGTATATTAATTTAAAACTTGAAAGAAATCTGGTTTTTACAACAAGAAAATGAAGAACAACAAAGAAAAATAAAAACCTAAGACTAAAACCTAAAAAGGAAAGAAAACTAAGCTTGTTGCAAATGGAGGCGAATTATGGCTTTTATTGTGTTCAGAGAAAAGCCCTAATTCGCACTAAAGACAAAAAGCTAATCATTGTCTTGGATCTTGGGCCTTGGTTCAGGTGCTATCCGGATTTAAGTTGGTCAGGTCGGAGCTTGGGCTTGTGCGTGATCGATCTGAAGTGTTGAGAGCTTGGACGTAAGGGTCGAGATCAATCCAACCTGAGACGTGTTTGAGAGTGGGATTGTCCAGGAGTTGATTGCCTGAGATCGATCCAGACAAGTGTGGGATCGATCTGGTTTGAGTGAAGGATCGACCCTGCCCTCAGGTTGTGATAGATCCATATTTGGCTCAGCTTCTGTTTCATGTACTTCCTTAGCTTTGTTTGAAACTTCACAAGTTTCTTTGAAAGAGAGAGAGAGAGAGAGATCCAGGTAAGGGTGGAGATCGATCCATGCTGAGATGGGATCGATCTGAGATCGATGTGAAGTGTTGCTCGGATCGATCTGAGATAAATCTGGATAGAGTGCGGGATCAATCCAGGAGCTTGGTGTTGGGATCGATCTGGACTCGTTGTAGGAGTGCCTGATATCGATCCAGATATGTGATGGGATCGATCCAGGTTAGTGTCAGCCCATTCCACGCTAAGTGCTGCTCCATTCAACGTTAATTGCTGCTTTTCTGAAATCTCACAAATCCTTCCCGAAAACTCCTGAAAGTCCTGAAAAATCTCCAAAATGCGTGCATATGAAAATTCTGATGCAAAAGTCCTAAAAATCACAAACTTACTAAAATCAACTACAAATGTGATGTATGCACGCCTAAAGACCTCAAAATTGATGATAATTGATTTGTAAAATCCATGAACTTACAGATTCTTCCGGCGAGTATTTTAAATGGTATTGACCAGCTGATTCAGAGCTTTATTTGGGGTTCTAGTTCTGAGAGATGAAAGATACATTTAATATCTTGGGACAGGATTTGCACTCCTAAATCATAAGGGGGTTTGGGACTACGTACGGCAAAGTGGATGAATTATGTGTTAGTCGCGCAAGCAGGATGGAGATTGATTCATAATAGTTTGTCTATGGGCAAATATACTAATGTCAAAATACAAGGTGAGATCACTAAATGACAAGATCTGGCAATTGCCAAGAAACACGTGGTCAATGGGCTGGAGAAGTTTAATGAAAGGTTTTGAAGAGGTGGTTTTCAAAGGGATGGGTTGGAGCGTTGGGGATTGTTGCAGTATAAGATTTTGGTTAGATAGATGGTTGATGAATAAAACACTAGTTGAACTAATGAATGTGGATATCCCACAAGATATATTACTTGCCTCTTGTGGATTTTTTTGGATTGATGGCACAGGTTGCAACCGGCAATTGTTGGGTCAATATTTACCAGCATTTGCTATGGCTCAATTGAATTCGGTGGTGCTAGATTTGGTTACTGGCGCGACTGATCATCTCTCTTGGCCCTTGACTAGAGATGGGAATTATTCGGTGAAATTTGCATATGAACTACTCAAAAGAGATGATATGCAGAGAGTGGGTTTGGAGGGTGTGTTCAAATTGGTATGGCAGTTAGTCACACAAGAAAGGGTGAAGTATTTTTTTGGTTGGTGATTAACCATGTGATATTGACAAACTAGGAAAATGTGCGCAGAAAGATTGGGGATAATGCGGTTTGATAATTGTGCAAGGGAGCAGATGAAACTATTTTACATGTACTTAGAGATTTCCCGTTAATGTTGGGTATTTGAAAAAAGTTAGTGCCAAGTCGTGATCACCAATCCTTTTTCCAACAAGGTTTTACTCCATTATGCAGAAGAAGACATGGTCCACATTATTTGCAGTGGGTATTTGGTAGAGTTAGAAGTGGAGTTGTGGCTACATCTTTGGAGTAACGAGCAAATGCATAGATCGTGTGACCTTCTTGCGGAAGCTTGCCGAGGAGACAATAGTTGCACATAAAACGTGACAAGCTGATTTGCAAGTACGGCCAAAACCTCCACCTAGAGCTCGGACTATCTGGCACCGGCCACCGGTAGGATTGGTGACGGTTAATACAGATGGAGCGGCTCGGGGAACTGGCAATCTTGCGACTGCGGGGGGTTTAATCCGTGATGAAGATGGGGTTTGGCGAGGAGGATTTTATCTCAATATAGGCTCATGTATAGCTCTTTTAGTTGAGCTTTGGGGAATCTACTATGGTTTCTGGATAGCTTGGGAAAAGGATTTCACCAACTGTTGGTTGAGTCGGACTCGATGGTAGTAGTAGAAATTTTGACTAAGGGAATCAATCATTCTCATCCCCTAACTTTCCTGACACGTCTGTGTCATGGCTTTCTATCACGTGATTGGGTAGTGCAAATTTCTCATGTTTACAGAGAGGTAAATCCAGTGGCAGAGGCTTAGCCCGACATGCATTATCTCTTCCGATGGGATTTCAGTTTTGTGAGCATCCACCGGATAGCGTTGTCTCGTTTCTTACAAAAGATAATTTAGTTTCCACTTCGCAATCTTATGAACGTTGTATTTGATTCATTCTTTAATTAATAAAAGTAAGAAGAATTAACTCCCTGCACTTCACCAAAAAAAATAATATAAATACTTTTGGTTTTGTAAAAAATCATAAAAGTAAAAATATCATATTAAAAAATTATCTCTAAATATCTAGTGCGAATCTACCAAGTGTAATATATTAATTTCTTAAAGCATTAATCTTACAATTTGGTTACGATAGTGTTGATATTGGATTTAGCACCCAACCAAAAGCCCATTTCAACTGAAGGCCCATGTGGGCGACAACCTAAAAGCCTGAAACGAGCTGGGCTGATCTGACAAGCTAGGCCTTTTTGCCAAAGCCCATTAGGTCAAAATATGTAATTAGGGTTTCAAGCATGTATTCTTAGTATAAATATCCATGTAATGACTCCCCTAAAGAGATATGAAATTATTCCTACCTTTTACCCACATGATCAAAGACTTAAACCTAAATGTTAAGTCTTGATTCAATAGTTGGCGCCGACTGTGGGGACTTAAGCTATGAAGATCAAAACCCTAGAAAAAAAGTCACGTATCAAACCAGCTACCAACGTCGTATGACTGTTGTGGTTACGATCTGCAAGCTCGGCAACATCACTACGTCTCTTGAGAAAGATAAGTTATAAACATGCTTACAAATAGTGAATATGCATAGATGATTATTTAAATCGACTCAACACCGCTTTTGAAACCAGTATTTAATAGCCACTTCTTAAACCAAATACTTAACATTTTATTTGATCGATTAACTAATTGTTTGATAATTATGTGCTCCTTGTTCAATTAATCGATTATTGGTTTCTTTCGATCTGTACTCTAGTTGAATGTATGTTTAAAAAATATATTACATCACTACGATCAAAGACCATGAGCGGATCTCTAATCCTTAAGCGATTCATAATCAGCTTTTAAAAGTGTCTTTTATTTGGGTCCTAACCTAATTATCCACTCATTCTATATCTGTTCTTCTCGGAATATTTAGATTCAAGTATCTCTCAATCGAACAAGAAGGCACGAAGGTGGTAAGGCGTTAAAGAAATCAACAAGACAATTGTGAACTTAGATATTGGAACCATGATTTATCGTTTTTGAGCAACAGTTCGTCGATGAGGTTGTGTTTATCCTTTTAATGATTTATTTCTTTAAATCTTACTCTACTAAATAAATAAATAAAAAACAAAAACAAGAAAGAAACTTAGTTAATCGTTTATGTTCTCGTTTAAGCATGCTCAAATTATTCTTATTATAAAAATTTGTTCATGCCACAATTCAAGTAAAAATCCCATGCTAATATAAGTCCATATGTGATTTCACTTTTGGAAAATTGATACTTTGCTTCTTATTTGCAAGCACCACGAGGTCACTTCGAAAATCAAGAATGAAGAAATAAAGAATCAATGAGATAAAGGATCCTTCAAACTTTCAACAAGAACAGAACATGAAGAAACAAAAGAGAATATGAAGTGGTTACAGCTAGATGCAGGCGTAATAGACCATACTCGTAACGTCGCACCTCGTCAATTCGTCAATTCATCATACCTCGTCAACTCATTACCTCATCGCATGCACCTCGTCAATACGTCACCTCGCGGTCTCCACCACCAGGAGCTCGTTACAAACATTTTGGGAACAATGATGTAATCCACAAACCAAGACAATGGTCTCATGGAACAAGAAGATTGAGGCACAAAAATACTTGGTGATTTCAAGCTTTGATACGTTGAAGCAAAGGGAAAAGGAGGCTAGGAGATAACTTAATATGGAAGAAACCTTTCCCTTGCAATGAAGAAAACTTACCCTACGTCAAAGAGAAGTCGTTCGAAGCAATCTGATCAAAACAAGGACAAATTCATGGAATGGAAACCTAAAAACCTGCATAATGGTTGGTGAAATTCTAGCTTTCAACGAGCCTCATCATCATGTGCCTTCGACTTCAAAAGCAATCGTGGTCGATTCACGCTCATTCTCCACCTCGTCACTTCACTAATTCATAACCTCGTCTTCTCGTAACATCGCATCAACTCGTCACATCTCGCCAAACCTCGTCGCACCTCACCACTTTGTCATCTTCAGCACCATCTATCAATCAATTACGGAGCTTGTCACAGACGTTTCATTAATAGTACAACGTGATCCACGAAAAAAGGTTAAAGTAAAAAAAACTAACATCTCGTCCCTTACATACAAAGTTGTTGTTGTACTTAGTATCGATAAGATTGCTTGCCCAAATCACTGTATAATGCACTTGCCTTTATGAAAGAATGTTGATATAACTAAGTGTCAAAGGAGCAAATGCCAGTCACAAAAAGATAAGGAGCAATATGTACGTGTCAAAACGAAATTAGCCGCACGAAAGGACAGGATGCTCTGCTGAGATCTAGGTAGAGGTTGGAAGACGAGATGCGAGCATGACGGCGATGGCAACAACCCAGGTGAAGCTCGGATGACGAACTGCAAACACGAAGCTGGTGACAACAATCCAGGTTTAACGGTCGATACGCAACGGCCAAGAAAGTGACATAATTATTATAAGATGCCAAACGGCGTTCCCGACATTGTAGATCTCAACACCAACGATCCACAGCCATTGCCCTTGTCATCGCAATTTCGGTTTCACCTTGGTAGCAGAGATCAGGCACCATGAGTTGAAAAGAAAAAAACGGAAGAAGAACGTTGATGAGGAAACCACCTTGGGGATCTCATTTGAAGAAAAAGACCCTACTCTTCACCTTTGCACCTTGTCACTTCATTACATCTCGTCAACTCGTCACACCTCACCTCGTTGCCTCGTCTCACCACCTCATCACCTCGTCAAACCTGTCTCCCAATTGCTGTGCTAGCTCTTGATGAAAACGAGCCTAAAAATCATGGGTAGACGAGTTTCTCGATCAACAGACCGAGCTTCTACAAACTGACTAGGTGATATATATCCTTTTTAAATTTGTGTCTTCTATAATCTTATTTTATTCTACTTAAAATACCAAAAAGAATAGTCAAAATATTGCTATTATTTGTTTCGAATCTAGTCATATATACCCAACTGAAAGTTAGATATGTTCATGATTGAAGCTTGTGATTTCTATCTCTTGAGCTCTTCCGTTAACACCACTTTATTTTGTTAAAAATTTGATACTTTGTTCTCTACTACTTGCAAGGACTAGATTTTACATTCAAGCTAAAGACTCAAACTTCATCCATAAACGAAGGAGAGTTGGAAAATCAAATATAACAGGAGATACATACCACATACATAGTGGAACCAAAGGATAAAAAAACTTCACACATGATTCTGCCGGAGATCCCTTCACCGTGTATAGAGAATAATAGACCAAATATCTAGTTTATATACATAGAAAAGGTGTCAATAAAGCAATAGCCGTTAGCGATAAGATCAAAGCTCGGAAGTAGCCGCAATGACTCTTTCTTTATGCACAAGATATCTACGATTTCAATCTCTACAAATCTGCAAAGCCTAAGTAAAATTATAATTTCATGTCTGACGTTTTGACATTTTTTTCTGATCAACTCAGGGATGCATAAACCGGATAGATGGTTCTGCGGATAGAGAATATGTCATAGAAGTTAAATCCATGAACTCTGGATTGATCGAAGCTTTGGCGGAACCTCTGCACATTTCTTCTACCATAAGAAATCTCTGCAAATTCCAAAAACTGACAAACAAGAAATCACCTCGTGTTGTCACTGGATGCGTCTTATGAAGTGCGATCAAACTGAAATCAATCTCTTCATCTAGATAAGTTTATATTATTACTCAATTTCTTACATTATTTAATCTTACTAAACGAGGTAAAGACCTCTTTAGCTATAAAAACCGAGCTACAGCTTGCATATTGTTAGTCCAATACGAAAGTATATGGCGGGATCAAAGTTTTCCAATCCGAGATGCACTCCCACAAAAAGCCGGGCTTCGGCCCGCATACTTACGTCCTATACGAAGTATGGCGAGATCAATTTTTTCTCGTCCTGGCTAAAGCCTAAAAAAAAGTCGAGCTCTATCTCAGCTCGTGTACTCCTAAAGATGAGTACCGAACAGGTGCAAAGTCACAATGTTCGGGCTACAACCCCTATTATGAAAATGCCGAGCTCCGGCTCGCGTACTCCTAAAGCTGAGTATTGGGCGTGTACGAAGTTACAACGTCAGAGCTTAAGACTCATTTTAAAAAGCTGAGTTCCGAANAGTTACAACGTTCGAGCATAAGTTTTACCTAAAAGTCGAGTTCCGAATCGCGTACTCCAACCGAGAGTATAAGACGAGATCAAAGTTTTCTTGTCAATAGATCATTTGTTAGGAAGAACGATCTGGCAGGTCGTTTCTTCTTGGCATTTAGTCGGGTGGATGTTCAGTTTGCACAGAAACTAGAGAAACATCCATTTAATAAAAAGGAAATCAAGCTCTAACTATGCAGCTCATCCAAATAATAAACCGAGCTCTAACTATGCAGCTCGTCTAAATAATAAACCAAGCTCTAACTATGCAGCTCGTCCAAATAATAAACCGAGCTCTAACTATGCAGCTCGTCCAAATATTAATAAACCGAGCTCTGACTATATAGCTCGTCCAAAATACATAAAAAAGTAGCGGAACCCCGACTCACGCACTTCGTCCACAATCAAGTTGGACGAGCTCAAAGCTTTCTCGTCCGAGCTACAAACCTTTAAAAAATCTTAAAGCTCTAGATAGTAATCTAATACATTTGGCCATGCACGACTTGTGTTTTCATTTACTCCAAAGTCTAGACTTAGGCTCGGATAGCCGAACTAACGAGCTTGTTAAAAAATATACATAACAAGGAAT
>OVBE01017289.1:0-10506 GCA_900406425.1 Iberis pinnata | reverse complement strand
TCTTTAGACCACAACACACATAACATAAAATATAAAATAATTATTTTTATTTTTCAAAATTTTAAAATTTAATTTAATTTCCGAACTTGAAATAAATTTAACTTTAAAAACTTCAACATGATATAAGTTGAATATAGTTTAAATTTGTAATAATAAAAATCTTTCTAGTTTCCCTATACTATAAAATAAATTCAAAAACTATATCATAATTTAATTTTAAACTATCAACACAATTTTTAAAAAACTAAACAATAATATTTTGTTATTAAACTTATCTCGTACAGAGCACAATACATCATCTAGTCATTAAAATATAAGGGATATGTGTCACTCCATCAATTGTCAATTGGTTTTGGACTGGAAGCCTATAATCCTAATATGATATGAAAGTATGATACGATTCATAGTCCAATCCGAAATTGGTCTCACTAGTCTTGTCCAAACCAACCTCAGATTAATGCCTAATGAAATATAATATCTCAAAGGAGCATAGAAGGGATATAATATCCTACATTAAAATCTCCACGAGAAAAATCACTAATATATATAAAGGATACGAATCACTCTATTCATTCTCAATTGATTTTGAGTTAGAAACCATAATCATAATAATATATAAAATTGCAATTCTTCTTTTTCTAATGTAAGTAAGATGAATCAACTTACTAAGTTCCTGCAATTCTGTTTGTGAATCGATGCGTTGTGGTTTGTCCAGTAGTGTCAAAAAGTTTAGCTAATCCAAAATCTGCTATTTTTGGATTCATATCATCGTCCAAAAGAATGTTGCTAGCTTTAAGATCACGATGAATTATCCGAAAGCGAGAGTCTTCGTGAAGGTAAAGAAGTCCTCTAGTTACTCCTCTAATCATTTTGTATCTCACTCTCCAATCCAATAGTTTACGCTTTTTACGATCTAAACAACACACAAAGATAAAAAAATGAAACCGACAAAATAAGAGAAAATTCATAAAATACTAAAAAAATAAATTTATATTTTAAAATAAATAGTGAATATTTTTTTTTATGACCCTAGTATCCGGAACCCGAAGGACTCTGATTAGGTCTAAAGTATCCGCAGTCGCCAAGGAAATCCAGGGGACCGCCGAAATTCATCCCTATTAATTGATGGTAGCCGGGATAGGTGGCGAAACTCACAGATGTGAACCCTTTACTACCAGAATTAGAAGCTCCGGCTAATAGTGAAATTATTATAAATAACACAAGGTGTAGAAGTTTTTTACCAAATATGAATTTGTCAAGACTAGCGTTCTTGATGAACTCATAGACAAGAAGTCTTTCTTCTCCTTCTATGCAAAAACCTAAGAGCCTAACCAAGTTCCTATGTTGAAGTTTTGCAAGTAGTAAAATTTCGTTCTTGAATTCGGTATCTCCTTGTCCAGAATTACAAGATAATCTCTTCACCGCAATTTCTTGCCCACTAGCGAATACACCCTAAAATATAAATTAGGGTCACAATTACAAAGTATTAGAGATGTAATATCTCATATCCGAATTACAAAGAGACATATCTGAAATATATTAAAAGAGAAGCATTTTAGTCCTACGTGGTGACTCCATAATTTTTTGAGATTTTTAGTTTATTTAAAAAAAAACTTTGATGCGTTTTTGTAGTTTTGTTTTGTTTTTAAAATTGATATATTTAATGATATTTATATCTAATAAGGAAGTTTGTATATTCACTTTTATTATAAATATATTTACTTACATTCTCTACGTTTTACTTGTCATATTTTTATTGTAAATAATAACTAATAGTTATATAATGTTAAATTAATAATATGTTTTCTTCTACATATATCATGATTTATTTTTAAAATTTCGAACATATATTACATAGTCTATTATTTTTGTAAAAACCTCACATCAAATGCAAAAAATGAATAGTGGAATGTGGACTAATAACATAATATAAATATACTAAAAATAATAAAGTATAACAATAAAAGTTTTATTTATAGATATCTAATTTTCTAATTTCAAATTCTATTTTAGTTAATTCAATTTTTTTAATGAATAATCAAATCAAACATAACAAAATGCTCGAATATTTTATATTTATGAAATTTAAATGTAATAATGTACTTTATAACACATACTTCTTTCGTCACATTAATTTTTTGACCACGACAGGCATGACATAAAATATATATAGTAAATATTTTTATTTTTCAAAAATTTAAATTTAATTTAATTTATGATCTAAGTAATAAATTTAACTTTAAATTTTTTGACAGGATAAAAATAAAATATACTTTAAATTTGTAATGACTAAAAATTTATGTTAATAACATTTATAATTTTCACTATGCTATAACATAAATTTAAACTATATCATAAATTTGAATTTAAACTATTAACACAAATTTTCAAAACTTTGACGAATAATATATTTTTATTAAAATTATCCTCTCCACAACACATGACATGATCTAGTACTTGTATATAAGAGATATGAACAAATCCGCTCATTGTCTATTGGTTATACTTCCTTCATATTTGTAAGAGTGTCGTTTTACCCTTAATTTTTTTAAAGTGTCATTATAGGTTAAGGTTTAAAAATCTAATCGTAAACGCTCCTAGGCCCATTTTTCAAGATTTTAAAAAGAGAAAATTGGATAATAGGGTACTAAAAAGAATTCTTATTTGCTAAATGAGTAGTTTGTAAAAGTCTTTGTATTTAGGTACTTTTTCCGTTTCGTGAATGGTGGATTGCTTGTGAATGATGACGGTGAATCGTTTATTTGAATGATTAATTGTTTTGTATGAATGATGAATGAGTCATGTGAATGATGAAATGTTTGTGTGAATGATGAATGATTTGGTGAATGAACAAATATACCTACTTTTCAAATAAAAAAACAAAAGTACCTATTTTTCAAATAAAGCTCCATGGTGCTCTCATCTCTATGTTGGAGTTCTGGCCCGCTGGCAAGATCCATCATGCGATCCTTTCTCCCTGACGAGTTTCTTTGTCTCATGTTTCGGCTCCTGTTCCGAGAAGGTTTCTGGTCTCCACATGGTATTATTGGCCGCCGATTCTACCTCTGGACCAGATTTAATCTGCTAGAGAAGCTTGCTTGAAGGCATCGTTTCCAGATGGCCATTTTCAGTTGCGATTACCAAAAAATAAAAGATTAGGCTTGAGATATGAGTTTATCATGAAGGTTAAAGGCCTTTTGCATTATCTGTTTCTCCATGTTATTATGGTGTGGTTTCAATGGTGGGTGTAGGCGGGTTCCATTTGGTTCTTCGATGTGAACTGTTGTTGTGATCAACTGATCTTTATTTTGTGCAATGTGGTCTCCCTTTTGCGTTTGACTTTACATGTGGTTCTTAAAACAGATAGCTCAATTCCAATGTGTCCTAATTTGATATTGGCTTTCATGCTAAATATAGCAATATGTTTGGTTTTGAAGCTAAGTGTAATCCACATGATGCCTCTCCGAGCTTTTCTAGATCTGATGTGCTTCTCCTCTGATGCTTTTTCCTTCAGATTTGGGCTTCTTCGGAGAAAATTAAGAGAGTTTATGATCCCTCTGATGCTTAACGCAAAGCAGTGCTGTCAACTTCTGTCGGATATTGATCCTAC
Source organism: Iberis pinnata (assembly GCA_900406425.1). Classification (NCBI taxonomy): domain Eukaryota; kingdom Viridiplantae; phylum Streptophyta; class Magnoliopsida; order Brassicales; family Brassicaceae; genus Iberis; species Iberis pinnata. Next base: position 6,896 of record OVBE01017289.1, on the reverse strand, counting down.
GGACTGTTTGCGGGCCGAGGACTTGATTTTTCTTGTTTATGAAGCTTATGAAGTAGATAATGTTAGGGTAATCTTAATCCCTAGCTTGGGTGGCTGTGATGGTTGTAAAAAGATAGATGATTGTGCATATGCGTTGCGTTTTAGCTGTAGTCACTTAAGCTTTCATGTTTGTTTCACAAGCCGGGTTGTTGTCTTGTTGGTAGTGCAAAGGTTGCATACATCTTTCACTACTTGTCCCTTAGATGTCTTATTATTTGAGATATTTAGTCAAATTTCCTCATGTTGGGACCATGAGAGATTGTTGTTTTTGTTCTCTTTGAGAGAGAATCTTTTTTTGGTGGTTATACCAAAGAGAATCTATAGTTTCCTAATCCTTTTGGATTCTTGTGTAATGGCCTACTCTAGGTCAGAAGATGCATCGACTTTCGTCTTGGTGATGTCTGCGGGTATGGATCGCTTTATAAAGTCACAATGTAAGGTGACATGTGCAAAGATAGTTGAGGAAGTAGTAGGAATTAGGTTTACCAAGTGTTTCATCACAATAACTGCTTCATCTTACTCATAACTTTTTTATCAAGCTATGCTTGTGTTATGTATCTATTGCTTTCTACATTTTAATTTTCTTTTGAACTTAATGGTTGCACATCTGGATATTTTTGATGTTGCTTTTGCTTATATAATCGTTTAGATTATGAATGAAAAATTGGTGCACAAAAAGTGTTGTTATAGGTTTTCTATGCATAACTTAAATGAGCTTAACTTTTGAGACTAATAGAATAAATGCAGTATTTTTTTTTTCAATTGGTTGATTTAGAATACTTAATGCAACTTTTATGGAAAACTGAATTTTTTTAATCCGTATAAAAAAACTAAAGTGATATTCTTTCAAAACTAGAGAGAGTAAGTAAGAAACTCATAATCCTAAAGCCAATTATACAGCTTCAAAGGAAAGTTAGTCTTGTCATTTTTGTCCAGACCATTAGATATAATATCTTATATCGAAAACATAATATAACAAAACTAATATATAGTCTAAGAAACTCACCTTATAAACTGAACCAAAGCCACCACGTCCAAGTTCATTTTCTGAAGAAAAGTTGTTTGTTGCGGCATTTAGTGTTTCGAAGTTAACTAACAGTGAATCTGTAATCAAGAACTCATCCTCTGCAGTTGATCCTGACGAAGGCGATTTCGCAAGAATTGAATACGCATGCATGATTAGAATTTATCCTTTTGTACCAAGAAAACAAAAAGAAGACGAAGAACAATGTCTCACCTTTGTCTTTATTCTTCTTCCACTTCGAGACCAAGCATAGACAAATTGCGACAAATGTAAGAAGAAGTAGAGGAATGACTATAGCTATAATGACTTTAGATTCACTTTTGCTCTTTCCTGCAATAAAAAATTTCACTTTATTACTTGTAGGGACATAACCATTTAGGTGCGATCATACCAACATCAATATGCCAATTCTCATCAGTACTCTGCAATCAGGGCTGGTCCTGAGATTTTAAAATTTTCTAAAGGCCGCAATCTGCAATGGAAAAATAGGTCAAAATTGTACAATTTTCAATAAAATTGCCGTTTTCTTAACTAAAATTTTTAAATTGAAAAAAGGGCCGCAAGCGCATGCTTGCTCTACTTGGGCTCAGGACCGGCTCTGTCTGCAATTAACGATGCTTAAACAAGAACAATACTAATATGGCTAAAGTTCTTGTGTTGAGGGGAAATACGTTTTCACCTTTTGTGGCGGGAAAATGCGTTTATGCACTTTTCGCGGGTAAAAGCATTTTCGCGTTTTTGGCGGGAAAATAGTGTTCATGTTTTTTGAGAATAATGCTTTTACGCGTTTTTAGCGAGAAAACGTGTTTCCGCATTTTTAACGGGAAAATGTGTTTCCGCGTTTTTGGCGAGAAAACGTGTTTCCGCATTTTTGGCGGGAAAACGCGGAAACTCGTTTTTGGCAAGAATGGCTAAAATTTTGAAACGAACATGTCCTAATACTAATATGGCTAAAATTTCTGTGTTGCACCCCTTTTAAAATACGAAGAAAGACATAAGCATCAGAACTGGACACAAGAGACACATTCAAGCATTTCAATGTACCTGTCTTTGCAGCTGGTGTTTTTGACTCAGAAGGTTGAATTTCTGGTGGATCAGGCTCAAGATCAGCCTCAAGCTCGTAAAATCGTTCAGGTTCGAATCGAAAGTTGCAACTAGGAGAAAACCACCTAAGACCAATCTGGCCATCACAACAAAGACTAATTCTCCCAAATCCAAAAATTAAACAATCATTACAATCTTCGTCAGACAAATCTGGTGTACATTGAGCACTTCCAAAGAATCTCTTGTAACCAGGAGAAGCTGAACCATTCCCTTGAGCATATTTTCTATTGACTCCACCAGCTGCAGCAATCCCTTTAAGCCTATTCAATAGTTCTCTCTGCAAACGTTCAAACTCATCTCTGTTTCTTGATATCTGTATACCGCGACGAAGAGACATAGTTGGAAATGTCTCTTTTCTGCCAAAGAGTGTTATGTTCGAGTAACGAAACATACAAAGAGTGTAATATATAATAGCTTGTTTTGTGTTTGGACACTGCTTAGTTAAGTTTCTTGCAGCTGTTTGAATACAACTAAGACAATCATCTTTTGCGACTTCTCTTCTACACAAACCAATTCCATAAGCTCTTTCTTGAGATGATTCATTACCAGAAGTGAGATTGTAGAATCCATAAGGATTAGTTTTAAGTGAAGAAATAGAAGAGACAAGGAGATTGAGATCTGTTGAGAAAGTACTGTTTGATGTGTAGTTTCCTTTATTTAAACAGCCGTATCTTGGTTCAAACGTAACAGTATCTGTTTGAGCTAAAGCTTGAAATGGAACATACATTAAGAAGAGAAAGAAGAAGATAACTCTGAAATGTTCCATAAAGGTTGAAGCTTTTTCTCTTCTTGTGTAAAAGAACATAATTGAGTATGGTCAAGATGATGATTCATTCATAGGATTAATATATAAAAACAAAACTAAGAGAGGTGATGGATGTGAATAAGTCAATGGTGTGAACACGTTTTATGAAGTGTTTATTACTCACTTCTTTCCCTATCAAGTCACTTCTTTCCCTATCAAGTAGCTAGGGATGGGAAGAATAACTGAGACCCAAAGAACCGAATTGATCCCAAACGAAATTCTCAGTTTTAGATCTCAACTGAATTATAAAATTACCCGCATGGCTATTCGAAGAAACTGAAAAAAAAGTTATACGAATGGATATCAAAATCTATTACCCGATTAACTTGAACCAAACCGACTTCCAACCGAATTATTTAAAAATACACAAATAAATCCTAAATTTCTAAATTTGCACTACAAGAAAACAGGGGATTTCTTACGAAACATACAAACGGGAAAAAGTCGTCGAAAATAGTGACGGCTATACTAATGGGAAACAAGACAGTCACAAATTTACCGACGGACAATTATCTGTCGGTTTAGGTTATAGAGTAATTATGGCAACATACTGACGGTACAATGCCGTCACTTTTCCGTCAGTAAATTTTCTCGATCGAAAGTAACCGTTTTTAGCCGTTTCAACGGATATATTCGTATTTACTGACGGGAAAACCCGTCCGTAATCCGTTTGTAAAATGTTCTATAAAAACCAGAACTTCCTCTTCATAGTTTCACAAACAAACTTATTAAAAATATATATAATCCTCCTTATTTTCGATAATGGATGGATGGAGAAATGATGAATCCCGAGACAAAGCTTTTGAACGAGGAATATGCAAATGGTGTGATAGAGTTCATGGAATTAGCATGTTGACAACCTCGTTGCCAAACAGTTGTAAATTAACATGTTCATGTTCTTTATGTCGGAACTCTCGTCATATTAGGATATATATAGTATGGAATCACTTGTATTGCAATGGTTTTATGCCGAGTTACAAGATTTGGTATTTACATGGAGAAAGACCTGATATTAATGTTGCTAGTAGTAGCGGTAGCAAACCATTTGGCCGATAGGATAGAAGAACCTAGAACGGATTCTTATGTTGGGGTTGGTACGGTTCAAATGGTGAATGATGTTTATAGAGAAAGTATAGAGACGACACAGGTTTCGTATGAAGAACGTAATTTAGAAGAAGACATTTTTTTGGTATGTTAGATGCTGCGAATTAGCCATTATATAGATGATGTAGAGATGGTCATTCGTCTTTATTATCTGCAACTAAGTTGATGGGGATAAAGATGGACTATAATTTGTCTGAAGATGCAGTTGACGCAATAGAAAAATTTGTGAGGGATATCTTGCCAGAGGATAACATTGCTCCGGGTTCATACTATGAGATACAAAAACTTGTGGCAGGGCTTGGATTGCCGTATCAAGCTATAGACGTGTGCATCGACAATTGTATGATCGATTGGAGACGAGAAGACACCCGGACGACTTGTTGATATTGTCGCAAACCAAGGTATAAGGATGCATGCAATAGAGTTTTAGTGCCTTACAAAAGGATGTGGTATTTGCAAATATCAGATAGGCTGAAGAGAATGTATCAATCTAAGAGGAAAACTGCGGTAATGAGATGACATGTTGAACATATATTTGATGGAGAGATTACATATCCTTCTTATGCAGAATCTTGGCGTCATTTTCAGTTGAAATATCCAAATTTTACATGCGAGACACGAAATGTTTATCTCGGATTAAGGATGTATGGATTCAGCCAATTTGGGAAGCATGGTAGACAATATTCTTTGTGGCCAATAATCGTGACACCTTACAATTTTCCGCCATCTTTGTTTATGAACAGAGAGTTACTATTTCTCACAGTTCTTGTACCTGGGCAATATCATATGAAACGAGCTCTTGATGTGATTTTGCAACCATTGATACATGATTTGAAAACGTTATGGAAGCACGGGGAAGAGGTGTATGATGTGTAGCTTCAACAAAATTTTAAGATGCAAGCAGTTCTTATGTGGACTATAAGCGCTTTTTCAGCGTACGATATGTTATCTGGATGGACAACACATGTGAAACTAGCATGTCCATATTGTAACGATGACACCAATTCATTCCAATTGAAGAATGGAAGAAAAATATTTGGTTTTATTGTCTCCGAAGTTTTTTGCCCCAAAATCATCCATATCGTCGATCTACTATGTTATTCACAAAGAAGAGGTGCGCAGAAGGTCCACCACCAGAATTAGATGGCACAAATCTACTAAAGCAAATGAGAGATTTTGGTGCTGAAATGACCAATGATGCTAATGTCGGTGTAAATGGACATGGCAATGTTCAGTTTGAGGAAAACACCATAACTGGCACAAAAAAGCATATTTTGGGAGTTTCCTGACTGGCAAAACAATTTGTTGAGACATAAACTAGACGTGATGCATATTGAGAAGAACTTCTTTGACAACATTATGAACATTGTTCTAAATGTACAAGGGAAAACCAAAGATAATGTGAAGTCTAGATTAGTCTTTCCAAAGATTTGTTCTCGTCCTGAGCTTCACCTCATGGAAGATGAAAGGTGTCCGATTTCTGCATTTAGATTACTTAAGAATGCAAAAGATGAGTTCTTTGACTGGATTATTCACAGGGTCAAATTTCCCGATGGATATGAATATAATCTAAGGAATTGTGTTGCTATCAGGGAAGGCAAGTTCATTGGAATGAGGAGCCACGATTGTCATGTTATGATGCAACGTCTTCTCCCATTTGCAATTCCGAATCTCCAAACGATGTGCACGAAGCAATTGGAGGTATTCATTAAATAATTTATGTAAATTTTACTTAATTATATGTTTAATTTTTAATTACTTATATAGTTTTCTGCATTTACAGCGGTTGGGCATTCTTTTGTAACATTAACCGAAGGACACTTACCGCGGACGGTATATCCACCTTACAGAAGAATGTACCAATGATAATTTGCAATTTGGAGAAGATTTTTCCACCGTCATTCTTCAATGTTATAGAACATCTAACGATTTACCTTCCTTGTGAAGCATCGCTAGGTGGATCGGTTCAATATCAGTGGATGTACCCCTTCGAGAGGTACATGTTCCATTTTAAGAAGAAGGTCAACAATCTTAGTAAAGTCGAGGGTTTAATTATGGCCCATAGAATCAACAATGAAGCTGCAAATTTTGCAGAATATTACTTTCCAAGAGAGGTTTAGACAAAGATCCGTAAATTGTCTCGGCATGATGACTGTGGCGAACATCCTACGTATCCTACTTATGCCCCAAGTGTGTTCCAAAAAATTGGACGACTTAGAGGAAAAGGTAAAACTCGCACACTTACCCAAGGGGAGTGGAAACATCGACATATGTATATCCTTAATAATTATGAATATATGTTGGAGTATGAAAGGTAAATGTCAATACATTAATCCGTAAGTGCTTTTATATTATATATAAAGGTTATATAACTTGTGTATCTTAATGGGTTGTAGGATATACATGGAAATTGTTTGTGGTTATCTTCCGGATAAATCCGAACATGAAATAGAAGCTCATAAACAAGAAGAGTACTTTAAGTGGTGATACACTCAGGTTTTAACCCAAATATATTCACTGTAAGTGCAAAACAAACGCAGTTGTCTAAAAGGTATCGAATCCACATAGGCCAAGTTGTGCGACTCTCAGTTAACGTTCGATTCTAGCTAAGACAGATTAAATAGAGTTTTTTTTATTTTGAAATGATTGTTAATTAAAGACAGTACTTTAAAACGGTTGTAAGAATTTTAAAGAAAGCGCTAGGCGTTGGGGAATTCCACAGGTTATCATGTTTAAAGCTCAGGTTGACATGCAAGCTTTTATAATTGTTGAATCAAGACTTAAAGTTTGGTTTAGGTCTTAGATTATGTGGGTAAAAGC
>OVBE01017288.1:0-10507 GCA_900406425.1 Iberis pinnata | reverse complement strand
CGTAGGCAGGATCAGCTCTATATTGGCAAAAAGGAAAAAGGTGTTATACTACAAATTGAACACCAACTAAGTTTAATTTGTTCATACATGTGAAGATGGACCCATGTCTTCTCCAACATTTTTTTGACCTCTGTTTCTCAAGAATACGATTTGAACGATTAACTTTCCACTTCCCTAAGTATCTTTTGTATCTCCGTCGAAATCGCGACTACAACTCCATCGAATTCCAATTCCAGCTACGCCGAAGGTGAAGAAGTTTCGTTGATTAGTTTCTAAGAAAATAAAAAATTGCAGAAGATTAGATGACACTATTTAAGCGTTATAGAATAAAGTAGCAAAGGAAATTTTCTTTTTAGTAGAAATTACGCGAAGTAAAAAGAAATTAAAAGAGAAACGTCAAAAAATAAGTAAGTTTACGCGGGATCAGGTACCGCTTCATTAAATCTCAAAATAGCACTTATTATCCGCTATTAAAAATATAGGCAACCCTGGCGACGTCTACGATAGCACTTCAGTAATTCGTGCTATCGTGGAGTGCTATCAATACTACTTTTTCTTGTAGTGATTTTTGTTGACAACTAGAAAATTCTTTTCCCTTTGTTTTCACGCATAATCTACTCTTTAATCAGTGAAGTACGACATCAGCTTGATCCCCACCTCTGGGGTACGTAGGCAATTCAGCTCAGGAATTTTGCTATTGTTATTAATTATTTCGATTTTGCGCCCTCTCCTTCTTTATAATTTTTTTCAAAAAATGGGGNCTCCGACCCAGCCCGCCCTCTCCTTCTTTATAATTTTTTCTCAAATAATAGGGGAGATGTATTCGTCCTTTGCACTCCGACCCATCCTGACCTATCCTTCCTTATAAATTTTTCTCAACAAATGGGGGAGATGTATTATTCCTTTGCACTCCGACCCAGCCCGCCCTATCCTTCCTTATAAAGTTTTCTCAAAAAATTGGGGAAATGTATTCGTCCTCTACATTAAAGACCCAACCTGACTCAACCGAGGGCTCTTGCTAAATTGATTGGACCAACTCGAGGACGTATAAAATGCCATTTCTCACCCAACCAACAAGATGAAAAATCTGAATTTAACCCAACCATTCCAGTCTTTGTCGTTTTCGTCTATCCTATTTACCAATACTTCGACGAAATTGAGGAAAGAACATTATACTACACTTGCGAAGGACTACCTAAGCCTTCAACTTTTGCTTCTCTGGTAAAACTATCTAACCCTTTAAAGACCTCTTCATTATAGCACAACACTCAAAACGAAAAACAATTGAACACATCACATTGTATGACCTGGCCAGTTATACAATACATCGCACCCCCCCCCCCCCAATGGGTATCAGCCTGAGCAACCCTCAGCAAGGTATAAGCGTTAAAGCCGAGCCCAATCTTAAAATAATGTATTAAGGAATATGGAAAACGTTGTTAACAACTGAAACATTCACTCTTCATTTGAACATTCGATCCCTCGAATAATGTATGTTGTCTTTAACAATTTATCTTAACAATAAAGCGTATATCGATTCTAGCTAGAAAGCACATGCGATATCATTCCAGCAAATATCACGACATCTAGAGAGCATCATAAAACAAACTCAGCTCGAAGGGGATACATAAAAGCAACAAGTCGAGACATAAATTGAAAATCCAACATAAATTTAATAAACTTAGATGTTTTGAGTTAAAGCCCCCCCCCCCCCACCACCTGGTCAGCAAATTCAGGTTCACATAACATTCAAAGAAGTTTTAAAACAAAAGGTAAACAATATGAGATGGAGGATTCTCTAGGTGTGCGAGTCCTGGCCAGCTGCATTGTCATCATCCCCTCCAGGGGCTCCTTTTCTCGCAATAGCTGCGACCTCTTCAATGCGCATCGCAACTTCAACCGCTTTGTCAAGAGCTCCACCCACATTTGCATCAAGCCCCTCGGCCTCCTCCTTTTCAGTTTCCTCCTCATCCATAGCCTCGTCTTTATCCCCTCCAATGACGGCCTCCTCAACAGGGTTCAAAGATGGGAGAATTGTAACATAAGGGTTGATGTCTTCGGTCGGGTTGGGTTCAGAGGACTCGTCCAGGTCGGATCCAGTGGGCGTTGCCGTCTAGTCCTTCTCCATGTTCAGCTCCTTAAAGTATAGCATAGCTAGCTCCTCATTGAACCCACCCAGGTCTCCTTCCAAATCCCTCTGCTATGTTTCCAAAGTAGTCTCCCCCTGAGTCAAAAGCTTAATAAGCTTGAGGTTACCTTTGATATGTTCCACTTGTGTTAGTTTATCTTGATACACTCGTTTGTTCCCAACCTTACCCTTCACCCGATCCATTTTCTTGGCGAACTGCGCCTTCATCTCATCTTCTTTATCCTTAAGCTTATGTTCCATCCGGTCATCCATATCCTTCATGAGGCACGCCAACTCCTTGGCCATGGAAGCCAACTTTTTCTTGAAATCCGTTTTGGATTTATCGTGATGAGCCACCTCTGCACTCAGCCTCTCTATATCTTTCTTCCTTAGGTCCTCCAGATGAATTACCTCAGCCCTCAACCTACTACTCTCTTCCGTCAGCGTTTCCACCCGCCTCACTACGGTCTTCAATTTGTAGATAGCCTTATCAGCTCTCGCTGTCACCTCCTCGATTAACTTGATCCCAGAATTCTTCTTTGCTTTCTTCAGCTTGTCACCTAAAACCCCCACTAGTCGGTTTGCTAGAGCCGCAGTCTAGAAAAAATAAGATGCACCTCAATCAAAACAGAGGCCAGTTTTCGAATCACGAGACAAAAAGAAAATTGAAATGAAAAGCACAATAATCTTACCTCATCATGGGAACGAGTCCAGTCAGCGTATTCCTTCTGAACAGAAAGCGACTTGTGGTCATAAAATTTAGGACCACCTAGGCGAAGTTTGGACATCAGCTTTGCGCAAAGGTCCCCTTCTTCCACCATGGAAGACTGGTTCGGCCAGGAAAAGCTGACGGCGAATCCACCATGATCATGAACACCATCTGGGGATGCCTCCTGAATGCGAGTCCCCTTCTCCGAGGAAGCCTCAAGGTGGCAACTGTTGCGCCGAATCGGAGGAAGACGAGACGATTTCTTGTTGAAGCTTACAGCCTTCTCCCGACGATGATCACCATGGGATGAGTCAAAGACCTCAATATGGTCCACTTCCATGGGAACTTGATCCTTGGGAGTCTTCGCTTCCTGAGCAGCACCGAGTCCCGCTGAGCTGGGAGCCCCCTGGGAACTTTTTCAGTTTGCGAGCTTCACAGTACAGGATGGGATTCTTCATACTGATAGATAAACATTAAGATGGAGAACCTGCAGCAAAACCACACATCAAACGTTACGAAACTCTAACAGACCAAAAGAAAACCCAAAACAAAGTACTTACTTGTGGATGATTCAAATAGTGGTTCTAACGGTAGCAAGTTACGGGATACTCTCTCCCCGTCGAAGGTGTTCCAGTTGTTCAGCCGATCACTCCCAAGAAGTTTCTAATTTTTTAGATACTCAGCAGAAGGATCCTCAACCTGAGCCAAATCCGGAACTGACAAACACCCAAATAAGAAAGAAAAGGAAAATCAGATAACCAATAGTGCCCAAAACTCAACTAACACAAAAAGAAATAACAAGATCGAAAACAACCAGAAAACATGAACTCAACAAATAAGAAAGGAAACACATGAGTTAGGTTTAAGAAAGAAAAAGAGGGGATCCACACCAATTTTCTCAGTCCACCAAGATTGTAGATCGCTGGGACTCGTAGTCCCGAAAGAGAGATGATTAATTTCTAAGAAAAAGTAAAATTGCTCCGAGTCAGTTTCGTCTTTGGGGGCTTGACCATTCGTGAACCTTTGATTGGGTATGTTGGCTAGCTACCAGAGGCCACCCTTCGGACCCCTCTTTGCATATGTGGCAGCCTCGAGCATGTCACAAGTTCAAAGTTGTTCTCCCTAGACCATCAGAAAAATCGCATGTCGGACTCCGTTAGGCATCAACTGGCTCAAATCCATACCCCGGCAATGCAAGTATCAAACCAGGAACTCGGGAAAACGCAACCCATAGATCATGAAAAAGATCTCATAGATCGTGACGAATTCGGCTATGGGATTGTTTGGAAACTGACCGAAATCAGGGATCAGGAACCTGACATCTGAAGGGAGATCAAATTGCTCCCAAAGCGTTCTCACAAACGTAAGAGAAGAGCGATAAGAGGAGAAAGTCATGATTTTTGGAGCCACAACCGCCCTAGACCTCGCACCCGAAGCAATGGGGGTTCCAACGCTCGTACGGGCCACAGGATGCAACGACGAGCTTCTGCTCCAGGAAAAAAGCGTTAATTATTTTGACATTATGGGAGAAACGAGATGGAAGAGAAATTAAAGGAAGAAAAGTGGACAGGAAAGGAAATTCAAAGAGAATCGGAGAAAAATCGACGGAGAGGAGAATAGATTGAAAGGGGGAACAGTAAACCCTAGCAGAAATTAAGAGAGAAGAGATGTTGGATAACATTACCTTAGGTTGCGTAAAGAGAGAGAAGGAGTTGGTGGTTGAAAGCGTAGTGGGGATATGGTTCCAAGCGCTTGAGGAGAGAGAGGAAAGAAGCAATAATTGCCTCGAAGAGTGCGAAGCCACCTTTTGTAAGCATAATGATGACTCTTTTTAATTTCAAAATTAAAGCACACGCCACGTGCTAAGAAGAATAACCGCCAGACTGTTGGGATTTCTTCAACCAAAATCGCAACAAATCGATCTAACAAACGCTAAATCCTTGGAAGAATGAGATTATCCGGTTCAACACGAAAAATTAAAATACATATGTGATAACCATATATGAATGCGTGCATATCTAAATGGGAAGTGAAAATGGAGATCGTCATAAAACAGACAATCCGAACAAAATTTTCACCAATCAATCTTCGAAGGTCACCCAACTCGCTAAGCTCATGGGGAGACCTGGGGGCTAATCTGTTGGTGTCAAAACCCCCCAGCAGGATTTTTCCTTAACCAGTGTCACTTTCCAGATGATGGCTCAGCATGCATAAAGGTGCAGAAAGATTTACTATCTGGGCCTGAAGGGTGAGCGGCTGAACACCCAAGTCAAATATGATCATAGGAGAAGGTGAAGACGAGCTGAGCAAGCGAAGACTAAGTTATGACGGTTCCAAAAATAGGAGGGAGACGCCGAGATTGTAGGCCCAACAATCCGAGAAGATCGGAACAGTCCGAACTAGACGGAGAGAGATATAAAAGCAAGAAGAGAGAGAATGAGAAAGTATCGATTTTCCTTTAGGAGATTAGAACTACTTTTGAACTAGGAACTAGCAATCAACTAGCTGTTTTTGTATTCACATATTCGAGATCAATAAAATATATTTTCTATCTTTCTATCTGAGTTTGTGTTGCGTCTTTTTCCTAATTTTGACAAGAACAACGAATTCCTCTTTGAGATAACTTGATAAAAATTCATTGTGAGTTTTAGCATCCACATTCATTAACCATTTGAATTGTATGTGCCCCAAAATCTAATTCCGTTCTAGGTTCGTCTATCCTATCGGCCAATTGTTCGCTACTGCTACTACTAGCAACAATATCTGGTCGTTCTCCATATAAATAACAATTCTCTTAACTCGGCATAAAACCATTCATATATAAGTGATTCCATACTATTTCTATCATGATATTGTGATAATTCCTACATAAAGAACATAGACAAACTAACTTAGGAATTTTTTTCCCGAGGTTGTTGACATGATAATTCCATGAACTCCATAACACCATATGCATATTCATCTTTCAAAAGCTTAGTTTCAGGATTCATTTTCTCACCATCCATCCATGATAGAAAATAAGGAGGAGTAGACATTTTATAAGTTTCTTTGTGAAGTTGTGAATTTGCAATGGGAGAGGTGTTGAATTTATAGAATTAAATAACAACGGACGAAATTTTCCGTCGGTTTTTATCAATAGATTTAGGCCGTCGATAAATTTATCGACAAATTATTTTCCCGTTGATCTTCCGTCGGTATTATCGATGGATTTAAATCTGTCGGTTTCTCCAGTCAGATTTTGGCATGTTTTCTTGTAGTGGGTAGATTATGATGATTAGATGATGGAATGTGATTTTTAGGATTTGGAACTCTTAGATCTTCATGTAGTAGATGTTCTTATGCTAGGATTGAATTGATTACTCAAATCTAGACCATACGAAAATTGCGCCCGAAAAGTGTTCGATGAGATTCTTGAACCAGTGCATGCTAAATGAGACCTAACCAAGAGATTTGTGTTAGTTTGTTTAGTGGATTAGCATAGATTAGACCTTAATGTTTCATAATTGAGTGATTATCCAAGAGATTGTCTTAATTGCATGATTAGAGGAATGATTAGTGCCATAAGAGTGGATAAGTCTATCTATGGAAATCTTAGACCAAGGATTATCTTGAATCGTTAGCATTAAACATCACATGATATCATTTAATCACCCGAATCAATAACCTATACCATTTGCTTAGCCTTTATCATTGAATTTAAGTTTACTATTTTAGTTGACTTTTGTTAATGCATTTGACTTTTGTTACTTTGGCCACATTTGTTTATTTCAATGTTACAAACCATCTTAATTATAACTGTTTAGACCAATCATGGTTCTAATAGGACTAGTGTGTTGAGTGCGTTTCTGAATTGGGATTGATCCTTAAGTATTGCAATGATATGAGTAAACTTAAAGTGTTTGCATAGATAAGTGGATGATAATTCTTGTTTATCAAGGGGAAAAGGCCAAATAGTGTCTTTACATTGTTAATGGTCACTTTTGAGGCTTTTACTTTTTGAGCTTACTAAACAGTGCATAAACTGTCTTATTTTTAAATTCTATTCATGCATTAAAAAATAACTTTAAAGTGCTTTAGACCTACATGCTGTCAGTTAATTAGTAAATAGTACTGATGTGTCAGGTTACATTCCAAAATCGTATTTATTTAAATAAAACAATATTTTCCATAAAAAGTCTTACATTAAATCACGATTTCTCAATTTAAAAGAAAAAGAAAAAAAATCCCTAAATCTAATGTTATTTCACACTTTCTTCTCTGTTTCTTCTTCTTCTTCAATCTTCATCTCTATTCTTCCTTTCAATCTTCATATCTCCTCTTCCTCTTCAATCTCTCATCCTCTTCAATCTTCTTCTTCTCACTCCTCTCACCGTCGTCACTTGTCAAATTAACCAGAAATGGCAAAGTTAATGGTTGAACAAGGAAGAGAAGAGATTCAACTTCACCAAAACATCGTTGTTTAAGGTAAAGCAATGATAAGAGATTAAGCTTTGCCATGATCGACAAAAAATCATTGAAGACTGAAACTTGAACGGAATCGAATGAAACATTCGATCGCTAATTCTTCCGGTAGTCATGGGATGAAACTCCGACAAGTCTGAATATCTCATGATTTCTTCTTTGACAATTCTGTAATTAAGATTGTGTAATTTTGATAGATTAGAATGGAAAAGACACTCAAAGATGTGATTGGTTAAGTGATTTAGCAGAGGAGAAGTTGAGCTTGGAGAAGAAAAACATTGGGTATTTTTTGTGCAAGACTCTGGGTTTGCTAATTCGGGTAGATCTTTCCTCACATGTCTCAGTCTAATCCAATTTAGTTAAGTGATTTAGTTGAGGAGAAGTTGAGCTTGGAGAAGAAAAACATTAGATTTAGCTTTTTTAATCTTTTTCACTTTTTTATTCTTTTTTACTTAAAACTAAAACGATGTCATTTTATCACTTTAAAATTTGACTATAGTCAACCAATCTGACTCGTCTTCGTATTTGTACATGTCAACATTAGAAAGAAAAAAAATTATCTGGTAACCTGACAGTTGTTGATACGAGGAACCTAAAAGTTAAATTTAAGGACTACATGAACAAATTTTGAAATATATAATAGTTCAAACACCATTTAGTAAGCTTAAAAAGTAAACGTCTGAAAAAGTAACCATTAAAGACATATAAGCACTAATCGATCATTTCCCTGTTCTTTTTTTGTATTGAAGTTGAACCACAGTCTTTCAACCTCAAATAAATAAAGATTATTTAAAGCAAATTAACGGACCAAAATCTATCTTAAGTTAATTTCTAGTTAATAAAAAACCAGAACAGAACATAACCAAAATGTTGAAACTAAGAAACGAAGAACAAACAAGAGAAGACATGCATACAATGCACGAGAAGAAAGAGAAAAAAACCCTAATTAAATTTCATTGTTATTGTTGAAATCATCTTGTTGCTCGATATCAGAAGCAGCTTCCGTGTAGTCCTCATGATGTCCTCCAAAGCTATCGATGCCACAAGGAACATGAGCATTTCCAAAGGCCTTAACGTGATCCTTAAGCGACCTCTTATGCTTAAAATCAGAGCCACATGAGCAATACCAAAGCTTACCACAATTTTTCTCGTGGGTTCTCCAATCTCCTTTAACTGCAAAGGCCTTGCCACACCTGCGACAAGCAAAGGGTCTAGAGCCGTGTTTGCGTTTGTAATGTGTTTGGAGTGTTCGGAAATCCTTAAGAGGTTTGGCTCGAGGGTGGTCAATGTTGTTCTTGCAGCCTGGTGCACAGCAGAAACATGGTAGTCTTAGCATTCCTGTTGGTTGGGTTCCTCTTAAGGACTCTGGTCCTTTTCTGTATTGTGAGCCGTGTCCCCACATGTGCATCTACAATATAATCACATAAATGTCATCACTTTCTGAAGAAACTTTGTAATCAACCTTTTGAAATTTTAAATGCCAACTCAAAGCCAAACTTTTTTTCTTTCGTTTGCATTTATAAATTTTAGTACATATTTTACTACTATAACATTAAAATTTTATGTTTTATAATTGAGTAAGATCATTTATCATAAGAACATAAACGACATTGAACTGTATATAAGACAAAAGTTTGCTTTAACCCAAAATATTGCGAATGAACTTTCGATGAAATTGGAGATGTTATATATAAGCCTCTTTTAGATGCTTTTTTAGCCTGATATAATTATTAGCTACATTTAACTAAGAAAAGACAGATATTTACAGATATATAGTCAGTCTCCTAGACAATTATATTTGGTATTTAGGAAAAAAAAAATAGGGGTTTAAGTGAGTGCACAAAAATCAAGAAAGACAATAAAGATGGAGGTGGACTAAGCATGTTTCAGGGTTAAAAAAGAGTCAGTCTGACAAAAAGACTGTTGGTTATAGAAAATCTTCTGAACTAAAACCATTTGATAAGTCGATCACCCATCATCATTCAACACCCTCACCCTGAAACTGATTTGACGTGTGCCATCAAATCTTTAAAAACTTAAATATTATTCGATCTCGAGCTACAAATCATCAAGGCATTTATATATAGTAGTAATTAATTACCCAAAGGTACTTTTTAATTACCACTAGCTATAGATCCATTAATCACATAATATACTATAATTAGACCCTTAAGAAAGCAAAATCAAAATCTTAAAGTGAGTTTAGAGCTTATTCTTGAATACCTGCATGTTGTTATATCTGTTGAATGTCTTGAAGCAAAGAGGACAAGAGAACTGTGTAGGACCAATCAAAATCTGAGCAGGAGTAGGGATCCAGTAGTGATGACCTCTGTGTAGATCTCCATGATCATCATCATCATGAAGATGGGACTCAACCGTGACTTCTACTCCTTCGGGAGCAGCGCCAAAGCTCATGATGCTGTCGCCACCACCGTGGTTTGGTAACCCTAAATGAAGATCTACAGTTACATCAGGATCATCAAGAAAGTTTGAAGAGCTGATCTGATCTGTTTCCATGAAATAGTGTTGTTCTTGATGTCTTATGGGGCTTAGGCTGAGAAGAGGAAGAGCTTCTCTGAGTGGAGGTGAGTCAGGAAAGGTGGAAGTGGTAGGAGTGTCGATAATGTAATTAGCGTTTGAAGTATTAGGGTAATAGAAGTTACCGTGAGAGTTGTAACTGTAAGAGAGAGAAGTGGAATAGTTGAAGTTAGTATGGTCAAATCCGTTGTTGAAGAGATCGGAACAAGCTGGATTCGACATGACTACAATAAGAAGAGAAGCACCGTATCTACGGTTGATATGTGTTTGTGCAAGCTAGAGAGAGAGATAGTGATTTGAGTGTGAGTGTGTATATTTATATGGAAGTGTGAGTTTATGTATGTAAGGTTGAGATGTGACGAAGCGGTGGAAAATATTCATGACGAAGAAAAAAGTATAGTACGGAAAAAGAGAGAAAAGACCTAATAATAAGAAGAAAGTTGAATAAGTAAATAAAAGAAAGGAAGGAACTATTTTTGGGACTCACGCAATGGTTGATGCACTACAAAGTCAAATATAATATGTGACCTTGTAATTTTTTTTTTCTTTTCAAAACGGTCATTCTATTACTCAAATTTGAGGTGGTCTGGTGAAGCAGACCGGAACAGAACAATCAATGTAGTACAGAGCCCTATGGAAGGAGCGAGCTAACTTAGCTAACGTATCAGACA
>OVBE01017287.1:0-10507 GCA_900406425.1 Iberis pinnata | reverse complement strand
CCCACATATCCACCGAGACCTGCTAGAATGCTCTCGCAAATGTCTTTAGAGCTGCCGACCAAAGCTTTTTTCATACCGAATCTAAATGTTTGGGACGAAAATAAGTTAAGTGGTCATGTACATCCGGATGATATGGAAATTATCAGGAAAATCTATATACCACATTTCCCAATTCCTGATAGATATGTTTGGCATTACACAACTCATGGGGGCTACACAGTGCGATCAGGTTATCGTTTAGGGTTGCTAATGATACTTTTGATCTACAGTCGGCACCACCATTATCATCTGATGGGACTTTGGCATCACAAATATGGCATCTTAACATAGCTCCTAAGTTGAAGCATTTTCTTTG
This sequence comes from Iberis pinnata, assembly GCA_900406425.1. Lineage (NCBI taxonomy): Eukaryota > Viridiplantae > Streptophyta > Magnoliopsida > Brassicales > Brassicaceae > Iberis > Iberis pinnata. The sequence continues at coordinate 10,152 of OVBE01017287.1, read as the reverse complement.
GCGGCTAAGCTCAAATGTGTTACCGACATTCAGTACACTAGCGCATTGGCATATAATAACTCAGAAACAATGTCTACGTTGTTATAGCGCGGATGAAACAATGGACCATTTATTTTTCAAGTGCCCTTTTGCGGAAGGGGTGTGGCGGTATTTGGGACTTTCTTTGTCCTTTTTCAGTATATCTTCGTCAATTGTTGAGAAAATAAATTCCTTGATTTCACTCACAAAGTCTACGATGATCCCCCTGGAGAGTCAACTTGTCCCCTTTTGGACCCTTTGGTACATTTGGAAAGCCATAAATAATTTGGTTTATAACCAGCAACTCACAGACTTTTCCACATTGGGTGAAAGGGTAATTCGAGAGGTACGAGCGTGGATTCGTGCAACGAACACAAATCACACTCAACATAATGGCATTAGTCTAGCACGTGCTACATCTTGGACTACACCTCCGGCGACTTGGTTGAAGTGTAATTTTGACGTTTCACATCATCAAGGGAATGCTTACTCAGGGATGGGATGGATTTTGCGAGATGATCGAGGAAGATACGTGCATTGTGGCCACCAACGTTTTTATGGTCGTCTTACGACCATGGAATCAGAACTATCGGCATTGATATGAGCGATGGAATGTATAATAGGACTCGGCTATAGAAATGTGATATTTGAAGGAGATAATCAAGGGGTAATGCAACTCCTTAACAAACGGTTGTCACAACCACGGCTAAGAAATTACTTGAGGACAATATATTCATGGGACCCGTTCTTTGAGGATGTACAATATCAGTTTCAATCTCGAGAGGCTAATACTTGTGCAGACTACCTAGCTAAACTAGCTGTTACACATGCTCAAAGTAGTTTCGTTTATTATTGTTGTCCGTCAGACTTACAACCGTTTGTAAATAATGATCTTTTATAAATAAATTTGACGTTAAAAAAAGTAATAATTAATAAAAATTAATAATTAGTTTGTGAGGAGGTTTATGGTTCTCTTAAATGCGTGAATGAAATAAGACAGATTTTTCAAACTTCAATATGTGTGGCACCAATTATATTTCGAGACACTTTTAACAATATTTATGACTACATAATTGACTTGAAACTAGTTCTTTGATTATTTCGTTACATTTTGATATGAGAATTATTTTGTGTATTCACCGTTGGATTAAGAATTTCTTAACTATAATAATTATGATGTTATATAATTGAAGTAGATAGTGGAAAAAATTTGTAATAGATATAGGGAAAAATCCTTAAAAATACTCAAACTTTTTTAATTTTTACTCATTTAATACACAAATTTGTTTCGTTGTCTTATTAATTCCCATACTTTCATACGTTGCCAAATGTGATGTACAAATTAAGGCATTAGGCCAAATGTGATGTACAAATTAAGACATTAGGCCAAATAATTCACTCTATTTTATAGCAAAAAGTCTTAAGAAACCTATTTAAATAATATTAGCATATTTTATTTAAAAAAATTTCACATTGGTAGTAAATATTATATACAAGAAGCCACGTCAGGACTGGCGGACTATTCCGTCAATAGCCCGTCAAAAATAGGTATTTTTGACAGCGGACTAACAAAATTAGTCCGTCAATCCTAGAGCATCAGTAATGATTATCCGTCAGTAATTACTGACGGAATTTTGACGAGATATATCCGTCAGTAATTCTCCGTCGATAATCCGTCAGTAACTACTGACGGGTTATTGATGGAGAATTACTAATGGAACTATCCGTCAATAACTCTCCGTCACTAATCCGTCAGTAACGACCGACGGATTATTTGCGGATTTTGAAATACATTTTAAAAAATAAATATTTATTTATATTTATAATAAATGTATATTTAAATAAATTTTAATTTATTAATAATAAAATATTTTTAATCAACTCTAAAAATATTTATAAAATTTTATAAAATAACAAAATTATATAAATAAATTTTTGATATCACAAAAAGGAAAGAAAATAAACGAAACTATTGTGGACCGAGTCGTCCTAATATCACCTTCATCGTCTCCTACATCTTTGTCAACCGACTCTGATCCTCTTGACGTGCGGTCACCAAATCTTCTACGGTCTTCTTCAAGGTCTTTACTTCAGCGTCTTTCCTCCACATCTCCTCTTTCCTGATTTGATCTCTCGCTCCTAGGGATCCTGGTAGACAATATCGGGTCATGTTCCCTAGTCCGAACACGCGCCCCTTCGACTTCTTTGTTGTCTGGAAAAAAGAACAAAATTAAAAATTTTAGATATAGATATAAAGAAAGTATGAAACATTTAAAAAGTTAACTTATTGAAAAACTTACCTCGGTGACGACCTCGTACTGCGTATCAAGCGGGATATCCTCATCCTCGGGTGTCTACTGAGTCGCCTTCATGGCATCTACAATCTTCTTGGATGTCTCAAGCACCTCCTTAGCTACGGGATCCTGAACGTGTTGGTGTGAATGTCCTCCATAAACTCGACAGGGGGCCGGGCGCCGCCCCTTCTTCCGAGTCTGTTTAAACATTTAAATTTTTAGTTATGTTTCTGATTTGATTAAAGTCTTGAATTAACTATAGTGAATGTGTTTTCTTACCAGCTCCTTATCTAGAGTGACACTACTTTTAGCACCCAAGTTTGTTGTCGCAATGCCTACACCGTTGCGGGAGCTGTAGCGGTTCTTCTTGTTCGTCGACGACACTTCTATAGTCTTGGGTTCAGACCAATACTGAACAAGATCTAGGAATAGGATCTCAGGCATTTCCTTCGCCTTCTTGTCTTGCGTCTTCCACGTTTTCTTCCAGGTATGGAAGTGGCTGGTGTAGACTCGGGCCGCCTTCGCCCTGAACTCAGTCCGGACCAATCCGGTGATAGAAGAACGCTAGTTGAACTCTTGCTATATGATTACAAATTTTAGATTTAGTTAGCTAATAATTATGTTGTGGTTAAATAGTCTAAACTTCTTGGAAAATCATTACCGCAAAGTGCCGCAACCAAATCTCCTTATCTTCATCTGGCATCAAGACGAACTTCTTATACAACTTCTTCAGTAGATTATGCATTGTTCTCATGATTTATTTGGTCATCCCGTTGTCCGAGAGACCAAACCACGTCGCCTCATATGTGAGTAGGGGATCGAAAAATGTCAACCCCTCACTCACAGGTTGCACCAGTAGTTCCTCCAGTGGCATATGCATAGGAGGAACATGAGGGGCTGGAGGAACCGGATACTGATGTCCTGGAAACTGATTTTCCGGAATATGAGTAGCCGACTGAGAAGAAGGGGACATGGGAGAGGGCACCGAACCCAATCCTCCCGAACTGTCAGCGGTGCCAAGACTGGGTACATAGTATAAACCGTTATTGCTGAAATTATGATAAGTTTAATTAATGTTAGTATTTTATGCATAATATAGAATTAATTATTTGTTTAGCATAACCATATTTTCACTACGGATATCAAAACAAATGGATGATGACACAATTAGTATCATAATGCAGTGATAATATCGAGAAATTTATAAATCTTTTTTTCTCGTTTACAAATTTCAAACTATATCGATAAACATCTTATAAGTTTATAATTAGTTTTGTGTATTATGTTTATACGTAATGGAGTTTGATTTTTTTTTTTTTTTACTTGATTGAATTACCCTAAGTGTTTTACAATGTGTTTGATGTAATTAAGTTTTAACATATAGTTCAAACTTAACAAAATTGTATTTAGGGTCTAAAACCCCATTTACATATAACTAACGGATTATTGACAAATTAGGGTTATCCGTCAATAATCCATCAGTTATATTTAAATGGGGTTTAGGAATTTGTGTAGGGTTTGGTTCTAGAAATGTGGTATTGTGGATATCTAAACAAATGAATGATAACACAATTAGTATCATAATGCATTGATAATATCGTAAAATTGATAAATCTGCTTTTCTCGTTTATAAATTTCAAACTATATCGATAAACATCTTGTAAGTATATAATTAGTTTCGTGTATTGTGGTTCTACGTAATGGAGTTTGAAGTTTTTTTTTACTTGATTGATTTACCCTAAGTATTTTACAATGAGTTTGATGTAATTAAGTTTTAACATATAGTTCAAACTTAACAAAATTGTATTTTGGGTCTAAAACCCCAATTATATGTAAATAGGATTTAGCGATTTGTTTAGGATTTGGTTCTGGAAATTTGGTATAACAGATATCTAAACAAATGAACGATAGCACAATTAGTATCACAATGCATTGATAATATCGTAAAAATTGATAAATCTTCTTTTCTCGTTTACAAATTTCAAACTATCTTGTAAGTTTATAATTAGTTTCGTGTATTGTGGTTTTACCTAATGGAGTTTGAAGTTTTTTTTTACTTGATTTAATTATCCAATGTGTTTGATGTAATTAAGTTTTAACATATAGTTCACACTCAACAAAATTGCATTTAAGATCTAAAACCCCATTTACATATAAATGACGGATTATTGACGGAGAGGGTTATCCGTCAATAATCCGTTAGTTATATGTAAATGGGGTTTTATATTTCTTAGTTTGTAGTATTTATACTTATAATTTATGATTTTATTAGTCTTACAATTTATAATTTTCCAGATAATGTTACAAAGAAATGTTTACAACAAATTTTTGGGTTTCCATTTACTTACGTATTAGTGATGAAATGGTTTTCAAGTTTCTAAATAAACTTAATAACCCATATAAGCTTATATGCATAAACCTATGAAATTTAAAATATAAGCAACTTTGTAAAAGAATAAAAAAATAAACCTGATTATTGACGGATTACTAACACATTAGGCTTATCCGTCAATAACCCGTTAATTTAAAATTTATAAGCAACTTTGTAATTTAAAATTTAATGGGTTATACATATAACCCATATAGGCTTATATGTATAAATCTATGAAATTTAAAATTTATAATCAACTTTGTAAATTTTGTTTAAAAATTGATTATTAACGGATTACTGACGGTTTAGGCTTATTTGTCAAATTACTGACGGATTATTGACGGATAAGCCTAATCCATTAGTAATATGTCAATAATATGGTTTTTTATTTTTTTACTAAGTTATATATATATATATATATATATATTTATATTTATATTAAGTTCATTTGTTTATAAATATGTTATAAGTTGAAAAATTTTTAATTATAAATTTTAGGCTTGAAAAATATAAATAAGTTATAAATAAGTTGTACACTCATAAATATTACAGAAAATGTCAATAATACAAATAAAATGTCGAGTCTACTAAGAAGATAATGATGAATAATCTGATGGGGAAGAACCTGTGTCCGAATCAAATTCATCACCCGAACCATCGTTTACGTAATGTAACATTTAGATCACCAAACACTGTGAAATCGACCACATTTAGATAAAATGGACGATATACCATGGTCCAAAGTCATCCTTCCACTATCTGTTTGGTGAACCTTAAAGTTGTATCCTCTCGTGCAATACCTCGAGTAGGACGTAGCATTGCTGTTCGACCCCTTCATGAGTTCAAGCAACCAATATGGAAATATGCAACCAATGTAGATCTCAATTCTAACATGTATTTGTAAAAGTTAGAAATACAATTGTTTGTGAGCAAGGAATCTCACTTCATATTTATCATGAAAGTATCCCCGGATAAGTGTCATATAGATCCTACAGAGTTTTAAGATGTACAAGCTATGTAAACAATTTAGAATTAAAAAATTTAATATTATTGTATAAATGTGTACCTTTAGAACTCCAATATTTCTTCACAATTAGTGAGGATATACATATGGAGATGTTTCCACTATTGTTTTGTAAGCCGGCGAGTCTTTTCTTTTCTGCTAAGTCGTCCAATTTGTTGAAACACACGGGATATAAACAGGATACATAGCATGTTGACCACATGATCATGTCGAGAGGTTTTTCGGCTCTTTTTCTAGACATCTCTTGGAAAATAATACTCTCCAAAATTTGCAGCCTCTTCACTGATGCTCTATGCGATAATAGAACCCTCGAATTTTGCAAGATTTTTCACCTTCTTCTTCAAGTGGAACATGTACCTATTAAAGGGATACTTCCATCGATAATGAACCAGTCCGCCTAGTGATGCTTCACGAGCAAGGTGAATCGAAATATGTTCCATAACATCGAAGAATGACGGTGGAAAAATCTTCCCCATATTGCAAAGGATGATCGGTATGTAATCTTGTAAAGTCCAAAGACCGTCAACGATAAGTGTCCTACAACTAATGTCTCGGAAGAAAGGCCCAACCACTGTAATTGCAATAACCATTTAAGTATTAGATAATTGCAACATAAAATTAAATTAACACAATCAACTAAGTAAATACCTGTAATGGCGTCATGGACATTTTTTGGAAGGATATACGTAAACGAAAATGGAAGAAGGCGTTGCATCACTACATGACAATCATGGCTCTTTATTCCAATGAACTTGCCTTCCCCGATATCAACACAATTTCTCATATTAGATGCGTACCCATCGGGGAATTGGCCCTATGACTTATCCAGTTGAAGAACTCATCCTTTGCATCCTTAGTTAGCCTAAACGCTGGAATTGGACACGTTCCATCTTCCGTGATGTGAAGATCAGGTCGAACAAATATCAGGCAAGTCTAATCTAGAATTCAAATTGTCTTTTATCTTCCCTTGCACATTTAGAATAGTGTTCATTATGTTGTCTAAGAAGTTCTTCTGAATGTGCATCACAACTAGGTTATGTCGCAACAAATGAGTTTTCCAATAAGGCAAATCCCATAATATGCTTTTCTTGTGCCAATTATGATTCTCTCACGAACTATAGATATTTCCATGTCCATTCCCACCAACATTAGCATCATTGGTACTATAAACACCAAATTCACTCATTTGGGCTAATATCTCAGTTCCTTCTAATTCAGGTGGCGGATCTTCAGCACATCTTTTCCTCGTGAATAGCATAGTTGATCGACGATATGGATGATTTTAAGGTAAAAACCTTTGGTAACAATCAAACCAACATGTTTTTCTTCCATTCTTCAGCTGAAATGAGTTGGTGTTATCGGTACAATATGGACATGCTAGTTTCCCGTGATATGTCCATCCAGATAACATACCATACGCTGGGAAATCGCTTACAATCCACATAAAGACCGCATGCATCTTAAAATTTTGTTGTAGTGACACATCATAGACCTCCTCCCCATATTCCCATAATGTTCAACTCATTTATTAATGGTTGTAAAAATACGTCAAGCGCTCGTTTTGGATGATCTGGCCCATGTACAAGCAATGAGAGAAATAGAAACTCTTGGTTGATACACAAAGTTGGCGGTAATTTGTAAGGTGTCATTATTACTGGCCGTTGAGAATATTGTCTACCATGCTTCCCGAAAGGGCTGAATTCATCTGTACTTAATCCAAAAAAAATTACGTTTCTCGTACGAAAAATCTGAATATGTAGTCTGAAAATGACGCCAATCTAATCTCATAAGGATGTGTAATCTCTCCATAAAATCTATGCTCAGCATGCCATCTCATTGCTGCAGTTGTTCTCTGAAACTGATACAACCTCTTCAACCTATCTGTTATTGGAAAATATCACACCCTCTTGTAACGAACTAAAACTCTACCATATGTATCCTTGTACCTTGGTTTGCGACAATATCGACAACTTGTCCGAGTTTCATCATGTCTCCAATTGATCATACAGTTCTCAATGCGCACATCTATAACCTCATACGGCAATCCAAGCCCCTTTACAAGTTTTTGTATCTTGTAATATGGTCCCGGAGCAGTGTTATCGTCTGGCAAGACATCTCTCACAAACTATAATCTGTCTTTATCCCCATCAACCTACTTGCAGAGGATAAAGGCGAATGACCATCTCTACATCCTCTATATAATGGGTGATTTGCTGCATCTAACATACCAAAAAACCTTCTAAATTAGGATCTTCATATGAAACTTGCGTCGTTTCTATAGTTTCTCTATAAACGTCATTAACCATTTAAACCGTGGGTGCCCTAAAACCTAATTTCGTTCTAGGTTCCTCTATCCTATCGGCCAATGGTTCGCTAGCGCTACTACTACCAACATCAGCATGTCTTTCTCTATGTAAATACCAAATCTTATACCTAGGCATAAATCCATTGCAATACAAGTGATTCCATACTAAATCTATCATGATATTATGAGAATTCCAACATAAAGTGCATGGACATTTTAACTTACGACTACTTTTTGCCTGAGTTGTCGACATGCCATTTCCATCAATTCGCTAACGCCACATGCATATTCGTCATTTAAAAGCTTTGTGTCTTCATTCATCCGTTCACCATCCATCCATGATTGCAAAGATGGAGTAGACATTGTTTTAAGATTGTTTGGGATGTTTGTGAATTGAGAAAGATGCCTCTAGTTTTTATAAAACACCGATATGACGGAATAGTGACGGATTTATCCGTCATTAAATTTCAATATATCCAATGCCAACAACTTCAAACAGCTACTTTGTACCGGTTACATAAACTGACAGATTTTGTGACGCATTATTGATGGATAAATCCGTCAATAATATGCCGTCAGATATTTGTAAGAATTCTGTCAGTAATTACTGATAGATTATATTCTATCAGTAATTACTGACAGAATTTTTGACAGATGTTTTCTGTCAGAAAGCCGTCGGTAGCCCGTCAGTAATTACTGACGGACGGTTGTCCGTCAGAAGGTCCGTCAGAAATCACCTTGTTTTCTTTTAGTTTCATATATCCAGAGTTACGAAAAATATTGATGAAATAAAATTGCGACAAAATCAAACCCATTATGTTTCTCATTTCCTTTTCCTAACTCTCATCTCAAAATGTTTACCTGAAAAAAACTCTCATCTCCAAAATGATTCTCCCTTGTTTACGATACAAATAATTTTACATAACAATAATATGTTTCACAATAATTATGCATAAATTTTTTATCAAACAAACTTGATCACAAAGAAAGCATCTACTAATCCTGCGAGAATAGTTGTGCCGATGAAATTGTTTTGAAAACCCTACGTAACAAATTTGCATAAAATTATGTTTGATAACTGTAACTGGGTTTAGTGTACGGAACAACTTATACCAAAACTATGTACGATAACTATACACAATTACTATTTTCCCACATAACTTTTTCGAAAAACAGTACTTAATAACAATGCATCAATATCAAAATAATAACCATTACGAAATTTCTTTTCACAACAAATTTGCTACAAACACACTTCTAGCTAACTATGTGTCAAAATCTATGAAATAACTAAACTCTATTGAATTTATCTAAAATATATTAAGTGATTTAAACTTCGCACAATAATTATACCGATTAACAATGTATGCAAATATCAATATATAAACATATTTTGTTCAAAAAAACTAAAAGTTTTCCATGCAAATTGTTGACTCTAGAAGATGTGTAGTGTTAGTAGGATTGTATACGATCGTTTATAGATATCTATTTATAAATAATATTTTAAATTTAATTAATATTTTAGTTAAAAGGTAATTATGTCAATATAAGTTTATATCTTTATAATCAAAAGATATGGTATACAGTTTTGTTTTAAATTTTTGTATAATTTTTTCATAATTATTTGTTTATATTATATATAAATTAATGTCAAACTTCAAAGAAATAATTATTCTATCTTTTCAAAAAATCTGAAAATTTACTTAACTATACATTATATTAATATAAGTATACTTTGGAAAAAAAATTAAAATAAATCTTATTTTTTATCTACTTTTAAGATTGGTAATAGAATGTTAACAATACTAGTTGGTACTCCACGCTATAGCAAGATAAATTATATTTTTGAAAATACAGTTTTAGATGCAATATGAAATTTATATAAGATATATAATTAAATGTAAATACAAATTGTATATTTTAGTAAAATTTAATATATTTACTTTTATATATATGATTAAATATAAAAATGAAAGGTTTACATAAATGGTCAATCTAAATATTGTATTTTTCACATTCATGTGTTCATCATTTCGAGTCTCTGCCTTGAAAGATTTTATTAAACTCGCTTTTTAACCCAAAAATTTGTATTTTTTCATTATATTACTAAATTAGTTAGTAATAAATATATATATATATA
>OVBE01017286.1:0-10507 GCA_900406425.1 Iberis pinnata | reverse complement strand
TATATGTTGAAAAAAGTTAAGTGATTTCGTAAGTACCATAGCGTTTTTTGTATTATCCGCAAAAGTAAGTGCCAAAACTAAGCAAATTTACACGCCTAAGTATTTTTGTTTTACCGGGAATGAAAAAATAGCGTCCTAAAAAATTGAAACGCTATGGATAAAACTCGTGTCCATGTACAATAGCAGGGACACAAAAACGTTATCCTGGGACGCTATCGATAGTCACATTTCTTGTAGTGAACCTTTTAAATTTAATAACTTTCTAATCGACCATCTGTCTTTTTTTCAGAGCATTGGTACTACTTGGCATGATGGTCCCACTCTCTACCACTCGCGTCTTGCACTTTGTTTCCTTCAAACTAAATTAAAGAGTCTCAAGCACACTCTCCGTACCCTCAACTGCTCTCACTACAGTGACATCACCACCCGAACCCAAACTGCGTACACTCACTTGTGCACCTGTCAAATGTCTACCCTCAGTGATCCGTTTGAAACAAACCATGCATCGGAAGCAGTTGCGGCTCAACGGTGGTAGACTTTAGCCAGCGCCAAAGAACGTCTTTTTCAACAAGAATCACGGATTACATGGCTGCGTCACGGTGATCATAACACCAGTTATTTTTGTCGAATTGCTTCCTCTCGGACTAGTTGCAATACCATCCGTCAACTCACCCTTCCCTCTAGCCGGGTTACCACCGATCTATCCGAAATAAAGGATGAAGCCGTCCGCCATTTTCATTCTTTTCTCCAACATACATATACTATCATTCCCCTTGACTCTCATTTTCTTGTTGATCTTCTTCCTTATCGGTGCTCTCTTGATGCAGGTGAACTCTTGACAAAACCGGTCTTAGCAGAGGAAATTTGGACAACCCTTTTCTCTATGCCTGCTAACAAAGCCCCAGGACCTGATGGGTATACTTCATAGTTTTTTAAAGCCGCGTGGCCGATCATAGGAGTGGATTTCGTAACAGCAGTTCAGTCGTTCTTTGTTTTTGGATTCCTCCCCCATGGAATCAATGCCACTCTGGTTGCACTTATTCCAAAAGGTTCGGATCCTCAGACAATGAAGGACTATCGTCCATCTCCTGCTGCAATGTGATCTATAAATTCATCTCCAAAATCATTGCCAATCGCCTAAAAACTTTGCTCCCTCTCTTCATTGAGCTCAACTAGAGTGTTTTCATCAAAGACCGTCTTCTCTTGGAAAATGTACTTCTCGCCAGTGAACTGGTAAAAGACTATCACAAGACGTCTATCACTTTGCGTTGTCTCAAACTAGACATAGCCAAGGCTTTCGACACCGTTCATTTAGACTTCAACACCACCATACTCCATACTCTCCACTTTCCTCCGTTATTCATTCATTGGATTTACCGTTGCTTGTCTACCGCCACTTTCTCAATCTCTATTAATGGAGATCCTTCAGGCTACTTTCCTAGTTCTCGGGGTCTTCATCAAGGTTGTGCCCTTTCTCCCTACTTATATGTGATAGCTAACAATGTTTTCTCCAAACTTTTGAACGCAACAGCAGTTTCTTGTCACATCGGATATCACCCTCGTTGTGCTCATCTTTGTTTTGCAGATGATATTCTTGTCTTCTCTGACGGCATGCCTTCCTTGATTGTCATGATCCTGCATGTCTTGAACATGCTTGGCAAGGCCTCGGGACTACGAGTCAGCCTCTCAAAATTGTCGGCTTTCCTTACCGTTGTCCCGGATCCGGCTATTCAGCTCATCATTGCCAAAAATGGCATTCGTTCCAAAGCTCTCCCTATTCGCTATCTCGGGCTTCCCCTCACAACAAAGTGCCTTAGCACTACCGACTACTCACCACTCATTGACCGTATTCGTTCTAATTTTATGCATGGTCCTCTAAATTTCTCTCTTATGCAGGACGTTTACAGCTCATCCAATCGGTGATTATTAGCACGGTTAATTTTTAGGCATTTCGTTTACCAAAGCGTTGCTTGCGTCTTATTAACTCTCTTTGTAGCAATTTCCTTTGGACAGGTTCTCCCCTAACTTCCACCTCCACCAAGGTAAGTTGGGCTGATGTTTGCCGCCCTAAGATGCAAGGAGGATTGGGTATTCCTCAATTCGAAGACACCTCCACCGTGTTTTCAATGTCCTTAATTTGGCGCCTCCACGCCAACACTTCCTTACTTTGGACATCATGGACTAGATGTCACCTGATGCGTCAATCAACATTTGGGATATCTCATTACCTACTCATGGCTCGTAGGGCCCCTAGATCTGGTGTAAACTTCTTAAGTTGCGGCCTTTAGCTGCTCAATTCTCAGGATCTTTTTGGGTAACGGTTCCACCACATCTTTTTGGTTTGACAATTGGTCTTCCCTTGGGTCTTTGTTTGTTGTGGCAGGTGAGGTAGGTATTCGAGAACTCGGTGTTCCTCGTCTAGCAAGCGTAGCTGAAACGGTCCAGGATTCGCACTGGTACCTTCGTCGGTCACGCCACCCCACCTATCGCCAACTATATCACCAACTCATTCGACAACTGATTCCTTCACCTAGCTCGGGAGAAGATATATGCTACTGGTTACACGGAAACGACCTTTACAAACCCGAGTTCTCTTCAACCGCTACATGGAATTAGATTTTTCACTCCCATCCTACTCAATCCTTGTCCTTAATTATCTGGTTTAGTCAGTCTATCCCTCGGTATGCTTTCATCTCTTGGCTCGCTTGTCTTAATAGGTAAGCTACTGGCAGACGAATGCGAGCTTGGGGTCACACGCAATCATGCACTTTGTTCGGTGATCTCGACAAAACGCGAGATCACCTATTCTTCGCATGTCCCTACACCTACACACTCTAGTCAGCTCTAACCTCCCGACTTTTGCTTCGATCTCTCACACCGGATTGGGATTGCACCATTGTCTCACTCAAGCGACACTTTCTTCCGCTTCTTGACTCCATCCTTCTCAAGCTCAACTTCCAAGCCACAATATACTATACATGGCGGGAGCGTAACTCTCGCATTCATGGTCAAGCTCCGCAATCGGTCTCATCTCCAACGGCTCCTAATCCGCACAATCAAGAATCGCATACTCAGTCTATGTTATACGCCAGACTCAAGGCTTCATCTCCTTACCTCTCGATGGCATCAGATTCACCCAACTTCATGACTGGCACTTTATATCCTCCTAGCTCAGCTCTGTCCTCATATATGCCTTACATTATCTCGGTAATTGGCTCGGATCACATGATCTGTACTCTTTTTCCTGAATCTAGTTTTATTCCACTTATTTTCTAGATTCAGGTTTTAAAGAGACAATCATCTGCACCCACTATTGAGCCAATTACTAATCTCTTGTCTGCTTTCTTGCTCATTCTTTCTTGTACATAAACTTTTTTTTCTACTTTGATTAATAAATTTAACATTTCATAAAAAAAAATGATTCTTTTTAAAAAGGTCTTTACTTTTAATATAGTCTAGATGATATCTCGTGCTATGCGAGAAATTCATTGATTTTATAAGTCTAATTTTACATATACTATATGAAATTCTATAAGATGTAAATTTAATTATAAATACAATATTTATTAGGTAAAAACCAAGATATTAAATATGGAAATAAAATTATATCATATAAATCATATATTTTAGTAAAATATAGTATTTAGTATATTATTTTCAAAATGTAATTTAATATAAAACTAAATAGTGTACTTAAACTATCTTCGCCAAGAAACTCTCCCGGTCCTCTACCTCGGCCTTCCTTTGACCACCAACCGTCTCTCATGCAATGATTATCTCCCGCTAATCGATCATATTTGAAATCGCATGTCTTCTTGGTCTACAGATTAAATCTATTGTGGTAAGCACAATAAACTTTTGGCAATCAGTGTTCCGTCTCCCAAAGTGCTTTCTTCGGGAGACCAATAGCCTTCGTAACAACTTCCTCTAGTCGGGTTCCCTGACAAACCATCACATGTCCAACCTCGCCCGGAATGAAGTTTGTAAGCCATTTTCGGTAGGAGGGTTGGGTATTCGATGTTTCGAAAACACCTCACTTGTCTTCTCTATATCTCTTATTTAGCGTTTATGGGCTTACTGGATCCACAAATATCTTCTCAAAAGATCTACTTTTTGGGACGACTCTCTAACCGCCTGTGGGTCCTGGATTTGGTGCAAGTTGCTTAAACTACGGCCAATTGCCTCCCGATTCCTGCAAGGTATTTTAAGTCATGTTGCAGGGACCTCTAGATTCTAGGAATTCAACATTCCACACCAAGAATTCTTATCCACTCCCCCCATGGACAAAATATATATGGTTTTCACAATCTATTCCACGTTACGCTTTCATATCTTGGCTTGCTATTCTTGATAGGATCTCGACCGATAATAGAATGCGTCTGTGGGGACGTAACCAACCTTGCATCCTCTGTGGTGAACCTGATGAAAAACGTGATAACCTATTCGTTGCATGTTTTTACTCTTTCATGATTTGTGATAAACAAGATTTTTGAATATCTTATCTAAACAAATGCCTTAAGTCTACTCATATCATTGTAATACTTAAGGAATCAATCCAAATTTAGGAGGGTTTTTACACGCTAATAAGAGAATTGAGGTTTCAAACATCTTAAACATTCATAAACTAAAGAAAGAGCAAAAGTCAACAGCAAATAGAAAAGTCAACAGAATTTAAACGCTTGAAATCAAATATAAGATGGCTAAGCAAAAGGCATAGGTTATTTATATGATCAATTAGGAAACTCTTCATGATGTTCAATACAACTATCTGGCTAATCCTTGGTCTAAGATTCCATTCCTAGACTAATCCACTCCCATGGCAATAATCCATTCCTAGATCATGCAACTAAAACAATCCCTTGAATATTACATAACCAATAAGCATTAAACTCTAATCCATAACAAACCACTAAACTAACTAACACAAATTTCTTTGGTTATGCCTCATTTAGCATGCAAATGTTGATTCCGGCATTTCATTGGACACCTTCCGGGCACAACTCAACCTATGATCTAGATTCAAGTGATCAAGTTAAATCTAGCATTAAGAACATCATCAACATGAGGATTAATGAAATCTAAGCCCTAAACATCATGATTCATTCCCTAATCAACCTAATCTACCTAGCCATTTGCTTAAAAGTAACTCACTATCCATTGAATGAACACAAATTCCAAGAGTATAAATGTGTTTATCCATAGATATAAATAGATTTGGAAGAAGAAAAAAAATCAAAAATAAACTTGATTGAAGATGAGAATCAAAGAGGTTACAAAGCTTTTTCTCCCCAAAAGCATAAAACAAACTAAAACATAAGATATCCCTAAAAATTAGGGTTAAAGGTTTAAATAGTATCTCAAAAGAAAGCTGGGTTAACCCATAAAACCATTGGGTTAACCAAAAGACAAAAAGGGTTTTTACTACAAAGGGAAAAGTCCTAGGTTGACTTTTTTACTTTTTCAGGTCAATACCGGTTTGGGCAAACCGGTACGACAGGCCGATATTGATTTTCTTCTTTCGTATCGATTTGAGCAAACCGGTACATCTCCCCGCTGCTAATCCTCTGGAAATTGGATTCACCTTATACCGGTTTGTGCAAACCGGTATAGCATGCTGATACTCCTCTTTTACGCCTGTACCGGTTTAATCAAACTGGTACCATAAACCGGTACACTTCTATCTCGTCCATACCGACATCCAGACCAGTGCCATAAACCGCTACAGCTCCAAACTCGTTTTTCCCACTTCTAACACCTAAAATAATGAAATGCATATGAAAATGCATAATAACTAACCTAAAAGCTCATGAATCTAATCTGAATGAATGCAAAACAATACTATAAATATGCTAAAATACGAGTATATCAACTCCCCCAAACTTGTCATTTGCTTGTCCGCAAGCAAACTACAAAGGATAGTGAGGAAGAGAGGTGTGAAGTTCGAAATCTTAGAACCAAAATATGCTGCTAGAGTAGGTGATATCATTGTCCAAGTTACTAGTTCTGAAGTGCGAACCAATCTATTCCTAATTAAAAATCTTAGCCTTACTCATCACAACTTAATCGAGATCGATCCTAACATCCACATGCATTCAAATTCATTCATCTCTTTAACATTCATTAAATAAGAACCGTGTATCAAGCTATGCACCATCAATGGACTTATTTGGTTTAGGGACTGGGATAAGAGATGAAAATGATCTCTTTTTTCCGCGGTTTTTCCATTCAAAATAAAGTTCACTCAAAAAGGAAAAGAGCTTTAGTAAAATGCTAAAGGTGAGAACACTTGGATGTATACAAGAATAGGATTTCGTCTACCCAAAACCAAAAAGCCTAAAGCTTTGCATTTGAAAACATGGAGAAGAATCCTAATCTACCCTTTTAGCCTGGAGATACCCATCCTAGTTCTCTACCCTTTTCATTGAAACTCTTATCGATCAATGACTTAGGAGGAGGATTTAATATTTTTGCTAACCTAGCGGATTGGTATTTTTACTACTTCTAAGG
Organism: Iberis pinnata; assembly: GCA_900406425.1. Classification (NCBI taxonomy): domain Eukaryota; kingdom Viridiplantae; phylum Streptophyta; class Magnoliopsida; order Brassicales; family Brassicaceae; genus Iberis; species Iberis pinnata. Next base: position 4,000 of record OVBE01017286.1, on the reverse strand, counting down.
GTTTAAGGCTACTTATTCTTCTTTTTCCATTCTTTTTTTTCCTTTTCGGCACTTGTTTCTTTTACAACTCCAATCACTTTGGCGCTAAGCCGTACCCTTTTATTACTTTTTCTTTTCTAAATCCTTTACTAGGAAATTCCATTTCATTCTTCTTTCTTTGATCCCTCCTAAGCCTCTTAGAACATTCCTTTCCCTTTTTTGAGCCATGACCAAATCGGTAATCTAAATCCATATATCCCAAATCATTCCCGAGTTGATTCCGAACCTAAGCCTATCTAGTCCAAAAGTCATGAACTAGAGCTACATGAAATCCAATCCTTGTCAGTTCAAACCTAACACTTTCTACCAATCTCTTTTCATAAAAGTCCTTCCAATCAAAAATCGATTTGTGGCTTGAAAGAAAGTTGGTTCAAGGTGGGGAATCTACTTGGACTAATAAGAGTGGTAAAAATGGGATAAGATTGTCCAAGTATGTATATTCTATCCATAAGTCCAAATCCAATGCATAGAGATGATAATTAACAATCAAATTAAGGTTCTAATAGATAGAGATGAACTTCAAATCAAAACATGCTTTCGAAAGGTAAAGATCACACAATTTCATATTCCAAGCAAGGTTCAATCTTAGTTCGGAAACGACTAGCTAGCAATAGAAAAATAATAACTTGGGCAATGATACCAACTAGCGAACAAGCATACTTACAAGGGCAATTCATCATAGATTTCCTATGCAAATGATGCAACCTAATATGAACCTAAATGCAAACAAAGAAAAAGCAAATGATAAAGCTAAATGCAATTTTTTTTGAAATTTTTCGATTTTTTCGATTTTTAGGGATTTTTATAAACCATAAATATGTACAATGCAATGCATGATAAGAAAAAAAATCCAAACTAAGTTAGCTACGGTCCCTCCCCCAAACTTAAATCACACGGTCCCTTGTGTGATAAAAATCCGGAGAAAGTACAAAAACAAAATAAAAACTAAATGCAAATGTATTTACAAAGGTGAAGAAGCGGTACCTCAATAGTAATTGAACGTTGGATCATATGGTTCCTCATCGGATGAGAAACATGGGGACTCGTTGTCTGTTTTGGGAGGTGGTGGTGATAGCATTCTCCGTCTATTCCTTCGTCGTCTTGGTGCATCTACCGAACTCCGTGGTTGATGAGCGGTTGAATGTCTTGAGCCATCACCTCCATGGTAAGAGTGTCGCCGAGAGGCGCCATCGTCTAAGTCTATACCCCTATTATCATTAACTTCAGGTTGTTGCGGTAGCGGTTCTTGATCAAAACGCATGTCGGAACCACGCCTTCTACATGTTGTTCCCTTCATAATGATGGATGTAAGCTTCTTCACTTGCTTGATCAACTTCCTCGTTGTTCGGTCTTGGAACAAGTTCCACCGGGTTAGTTTCTTTTTTCCAAATAGAGGTTTTGCACATACCCGGGTTGATACGGCATTGAGGAAGGTTCGGGATAATATCTAACACATCCATATATAGCGTTTGGATCTTGAGAAGTTTCTGTTTTTGGAGCGGATTGACGGGGAAGTCTTATCGGTTCGACCGTTGTTGGAAAGGGAGGTTCGGGAATTGGTTCCGATTAGAATTGGGCGTTGCCTTGGCGTGAGAAAGAAGTGGAGTCCGTGTTAGGGAGGTAGAATGTTGCTTTACTCCCATTGTTGTCTATGTACCGATAAGCGTACTTAACCGATGATATTTCTTTCACTTTCCGAACCAATATGAGCATCTTATTTAGATATTTGAGGTCCATTCGCTTTGGGGGGTGTGTATGTGTGGGAGCTTGATGTCGACGGCCTTTAGGATTGGGGTTATCCATCCTCCAATGCTCAATTGAGGTGTCTTGTCCTTACGAGTCCAACCTTAAGTCTGAAGGTGATATAGATGGCTCAAAAACAATCGCAACAGGCTTGGTCGACACTCCTCTAAGTGCAGGAATAGTTCGTCATTATCCAATTCCCGTCGGATAACTGGTGCTAGGCCCAACCGCAAAAATCCCAATTCGGATTCCATAACACTTCCACCTTCTCATCTACATAAGAATGAATGAGAATGGAGCTTATGAATGTACCACAGGGCGGGGTAGCGAAGGTTTGGGGCCTTGGTCCTTTCCGCTAAAAATGTTCATGATCCAACACATCTCCATATCAAATCCGCTTATCCAAATGCTCTCTCAAGGGCGGGTTGTCCTTGGGAAGCGAAACCGTAAATCTCAGATAACTGATCAAAGCCAATGAGTGGAGTCTTCCGTTAAGGTCACGAAATTCAAGTCTTCCTCCTCCCGTTCGGTGCAGTCTATCACCTTTGTAGGTAAAAGACTGGAATGTGGAGAGGAACATGCATGTGAGTTCTTGGTATCCCTCAAAACACATGTTCAGGACACTTCCAATCCCCCTCCCTCTCAAGACAACATCAACTTCATATAAATCCCAAGAGTCCTCAATGTAGACGGGTCCGGAAAAATTGATTCGACGAATTCTACTTCCATTAGAGCTTTATAAAGCTCAGTTTGTGTAGGTGGTCTCTGAGGGTCTCTTTCCATAGGGATCGGGGGAGGAGGAGGTTGTTGGTGTGGAGCAGTTTCCTCATTTTATGTAGCATTACGGCTGGTTCTGGAATTCCTTCCGGTAGGTTCGTTTATGGTGATACCTCCGGTACTAGTTACATTACCCGATCGCGCTCTCTTTTTGTCGCCATCATCGGTTATAATCCCATTTTGCTTGTCTTCTTTGGTTAACCTCTTATTGGGAGCCGTGAGTGAGTCCTACAAAAGAAGAGGGGTTCGTTAAAATTTTCCACAAACTCTTGAATTCCATTCGTGCAATTGAAGATAAAGTTCATGAATTAATTTTGAAATCAATGAAAAATTTATCAAATCCGCACATAATCTCAATTCAATCACTTGCATATTGTGATTCCAATCATACCACCATATTCAATCCTTAAACAACCAATTTCCCCCAAACTTAATCCAAAATTTCTCAAGAACCCTAATTCCCAATATTTGCAAAATCATCAAATTGATGCTCAATCAATCAATAGAAAGGCAATGTGGTTGATTCCCAATAAGTTTCTAAGCCTAATCATATATATTCAACCCTAAAATCAAAGAAATTTCAAGTTCTATTTTAGGGTGAATAGTGATTTGCGAATTTGGGGGTTCAAAATACAAACCTTGGGGATTGATTGGTTAAAAACAAAGAGAAGGAGTGGAATGAGCGGGAGAAATCCGGTCAATGGCAAAAGAAATCACGAAAATCAGTTAACAAACGGAGGAGAAATCGAAAATTTTAGTTTTTTGGAGAATGAAAATTGCAAATGGTGAAGGGAAAAGGAAGAAGGGTTTTTGTCGGGTTTAATGAGGTTTATCGAACCATACCGGTTTATGCAAACCAATACGTTAAATCGGTATGTCAATTTTAACGTGTGTACCGGTCTGCTAAAACCGGTATCTTAAACCGATATCCCGGTACAGCAGACCGATGCTAAGCGTCTGGCTAGATTTTTAGCTCATACCAGTTTGGATAAAACCAATACTCCAGACCGGTATCGACTTCTAAGTGTTGTACCGGTTTATACAAACCGGTACTCCAAACCGGTATGGTCTGAATTTTCTGAAATTTTTTCCAAATCTTCATCATTCAACACCTAAACTTCTCAAAATGTTAGTAAACCCAAAAACATGCCAAAATAAATGCAAAAACTTAAAGATAAAAAGGATATGTACAAAGGATAATCATGAGATTGCCTCTCAAGTGCGCTTGTTTTAAGTCACTAAGCTTGACTCGCCTTTCTTTTAAGCTTGAGGAGGTTCGGAAAGAGACATTGAGTCTCTTTCCTTGACAACTTCACTTGCCAAGTATCGCTTTACTCTCTGCTCATTCACAGTAAACTCTCTTCCGTCTTTCCCGAGAAGAACGATTGCACCATAGGGATGGATTTCCTTAACCGTAAAAGGACCCGACCATCTTGATTTT
>OVBE01017285.1:0-10508 GCA_900406425.1 Iberis pinnata | reverse complement strand
AAGGACTAAAGGTGCATTGGCTTAGCCATTTGATTCTCATGATTAGCAGATTGTGCTCTACAGTCAAGCGAACGACTTTAAACAAGCTCTTGGTGGGAGGCAACCCACCCAGGTTAGTTTTAATTTTCTAGTTATTTTCATTTTTCTTGAGTCAAGTTTTACCCTTCTCTTGGATTTATTTTCACACTGGGATGGTGTGAAGTAAGTCTGAGGGAGGGTGTAATGATACCAACTATGTTTTGATGTTTTGTCTTTTTGGTGAAAATTTTCAAATTTTTCGTTTTTAATCTTGCTTATGTTGTTGATATATTTTGAGAATTAGGTATCTTGCTCTTCAGTGTTCTGTAAAGCCGACAAGTTCTTTCAATACGGTCCGGGTCCTTTCTCTCTCTCTCCCTTCAGAAAAATAAAAAAATTGGTTCAAAAAAGTTTTGAAAGCGTGACCTAGAAGTCCGTAATCTTTGCCGGGCTGCTAAACAAAAAGCAGTAAGAAAATAAAAAACGCTGAAAAGTGCGAAAATAAAAAGAAAAGAAAAGAAAAAAAAACGCAGAAAAGTGCGAAAAGAAAGAAAAAGAAGTGAGAAAGGGGGAAAAAGGATCAGGACCGGAAGTCGGTTGATGTTCTGTTTGGTATGGGCATTTCGATAGAAGAGGTACTTGAGTAATTTGATTGATATACCATAGGTGAGAATGCATGTATCTGAACTTAATTGAATTGAAAGAGCTGATTGATATGATTTGGTACCTGATTGATTTGGGATTTAGAGTAGGGAACATGTTATTGGTTTAGTGGTGGTGAAAAATCCATTCAAAGTAGTTGTTTTAGATTGGTGTCTTTTGAATTTTGAAACTATGCTTATGGTTTCTAAGATTTTGTGAGTTTCTGTGTGGTCCTTTTCTAATCTCTTCTCTAGATTAAATCTTGCTTTACTTGAGGACAAGCAAAGATCTAAGTCTGGGGGAGTTAATATTGGGAGAAGGCGTTTCGCTTATGCATCATTTCCATTAGAAATAAAACTTCAGGGAAATAAAGAAGGCGTATTTCCTTGAGGCGAGGAACTGTCAAGTCACAAAAACCACCCAGACCTTGACAGTTCCAAGATAAGATACTCATGGCTTCTTGGAAAATCCCTTAAGAGGGAATGTCCCTTCATGCGAGACCATGTTAAACCTTGAGTTCTGATCAGTTTTCTGGAGCTTTGAAGAGGCACATTCTTCAGCTTCATTCTTCCTTTTTGAAGATCCTGCAGATTTTTCTGAAGATTGTTGATTGTTGGCAGTGCTATCCACTCATTTTTTGGGTTTTGTGTTCTTTTTAGCCCCTGAGAAAGTCTTCTTGATTGTTGGTAAGACTGCAGTAGATCCTGTAGACCCTTCTTCCATCATAACCTCATCACCCTTCTTGTTCTTTTCTCTCTCTGGACTTCTCTTCTTAATGATGTTCTTTTCACCAGCTTGTTTATCAATATTACTATCCACCTTTTGATAATTGGTAGCAGCTACAATAGCCGCCCCCATTAGCTTTTACCCTTGTCTCATACCTAGACTTCCTGACTTTGATTCTTGGGTTAAGGAAAAATCAAAAGTATGCCATTTTCCTTTGTCTAAATCAGTCGTGATATTTGTTGGCTTTTCCAGTCTCAACATAGATTTTTTTGGTGTGGAGAGACTTTTCTGCTTCTTCTACTGATATCTTAACCCTTTCTTCTCTTACCTTCCTTTCATGCCCTTCCACTGCTAAAAGGTACTGTCTCATATTATCCATCACACCCGGATCTATCCTTTGCCTCCTGGTACTTGGATCAACTCCAACTTGATCCTCTTTCAGCACTCCAAATAAGGGATCCGATTCTTGGAGGAAGTCTTTGATTTCCTGTTGGTCTACCTTGACTCTTTGGGTAGGGTTGTGATGTGACTCTTTATGTGATCTTGGAAGAGTAGGACAATTATCCTTATCGTGAGTCATTCTTTGGCAATTGTAACACCGACGTTGAACATTTTCATAGTCAAAGAAAATTGTGAAAACATCTCCATTGGGGCATTGAATTCTTTTGGCTCTTCTTAGAGGGTTATTGATGTTGAATTTAATTTGCACTCTTACAAAGTCTCTTGTTTGAGGTTGAAAAGGGTCGAAAGCTACGTTTTTAAATTCAACAAGAATATCTCATGTGTACATGATCGTAGCTTTTTTCAGGTGATTCACTGGGTTATTTCGTATCCTAACCCAGATTAGCATATACTGTAAGTAGTCTTCAGGGGGATTTTCGGACCCTTTTTCTAGAATAATGGAGCAATCATTATAGGTCCATACCCCTTTCTCTAAAACCCTTTCTAAGTCCAGGGGTGTCAAAGATAAATTGAAACTTTTATTGAGATAAGGCTATGCCCCTTATTTGACCTTCTAAGCTCCATTTTCGGGGTAAATCAAGAATCAAACTCGACATTTTCTGAGCAACCGGGTGAAGAGCTTTGCCGATTATACTAACTTGATTTCGTTCTATTGCATTGTATTCTGACCGGTCTGGGATGATCAACAGAGTATCATCTTCATCTTCCAGGTTCATAGCTCCCATAGCTTTCGGTAACGGCGAATCCATCCTTCAAATGTTGATAAGAGATAGGACTTCTTAATAGGTGATTTGAGAGGGAGAAATTACTGTGTAATCACACTAATCCAACACTAAGCCCACGAATAATCTGATGAAGTTAGACGAAATATGAAAAATTTATGTAATATACAGTCCAACGGTAACTAATAGACCATAGAAAGAGAATTTTTGCACTGGTCAAAGCTACCAAAACATTTAGAAGCTACTAAACTCAAAAAAGAAAATTCTTTATTCCAACGGATTAAAACTACCTTTTTCATAGAGTAGTTAAATTTATCTATCTTAAGTAGTCTTGATATTACTAATAAAAAAGTATATTATATAATCACTGCTTGCTGGTATTTAATTATTTTTTTTAAAAGCGAATGGATAAAATGGTGAAAAAGTAAAAGACACAAGAAGGACGTGTGGGAAGTGTGGCAACAATTGAGATGTAACAAGTTCCACTCACGCTCTCTTTTCCGTAACACAATCCTTTTTTCTTCTTCTACCATATCAGAAAAAAATATCATTTATTATTTTGGGGACCATTTTAAATAGTCTTCATTATCCTTCCCCCATCTATTTTAGTTTTGTAGAACAAAATAATAATTCACAGTTTTTGGACTATAAGAAAACATAAACGAGATTCGTCAAATTATGAAAGCGTTTCAACGTGTCTCGTAGTCATAGTTTTATCAATATAGCAAATTTAGCTTTTTAATGTATGGAGAATTCTTTTACCGTAAACAAACATACATAATTCTGTCAAAATGTTTTATTTGATTTAAATTTCTGATTACATTTACAGAAAGTTTACTTCAACTCTAAGTTTTTCTTAGGTTAAAATTAGACAAAACTTTAATTTACCTCACTCAGATCTATAATCGCATACAATGAACATTTACTTTTGAAAGCTCTTTTGATTTTAGCTTCAACATGGAATCTCTCACCCTCGAATCTAAAGTGTTAATCTGCATGAATACCGTCAGACTTAATTTATAACAACTAGATCTGGGTATAGAGCGGATCAGTCGTAAAAATTTAATACTTGTTATTTGCTTTGTTTTTGACAGATATCTAATTTAACGATTTGTTTTGCTTCTGAAAAGCACATATATCCGAACTTACGGATATCCGTGAATTTTACAGATATTTGCGGATATTTGTGATATTCAGTTTTCTCATTTCAATTCAATAAAATATAAAAAATATTATTAATTTGTATACAAATATATTTTATTTATGTTAAAGTTATACAATAAGTAGTAAATAATTAAAATCAACTAGTTTTTAGATAAAATATTAATTAAAATATTAAAAGTTAGATGCACATCTTGGAAAATGGCTGTTACATTTTTGTAAATAGTAAATGACATTTGTATCTATTAGTTCATATGAATTTTTGCATATATCATTTCTATTGCTGTTTTTAAGTTTTCTATTTATTGAGTACGTGAAAAACATATAAATTTATATGGTGTAATATGTATATATGTAATATATATATATATATAATATACAGAGCAAACTGATAGAGCAAAGACTCTGCTTGAAACAGAACCTCTTCAACCTCTTCAACCTCTTCAAAACGACACAGCACCTGGAAAAGAAACAAAAAAATTGGAATCACCCCAAGCCCAAGACAATATCAAGCCCAAAGAGAGCCCAAGTTATCAGTCATCTTCTTCGATAGAACAGGACAAAAACAGAGAAAGTTTGCAGAAGAAAAGTGTGATTCACAAAACTGATTTTGTGGTACCAACGGCTAACAAATTCAGTTGTCTCACCTTACAAGATGATGACAAGTGTCAATAGATTAGATTCTCATGTTTTACTATAAAAGCTAATCTTTGTAATACCTAAAGTTTCAACCTTTAATGAAAGAACATTTTTAAGCTACCTCTTTATTCCTTCATGGTATCAGAGCTATGGCTGAGCTCTAGACTTATCCTTTTCTAAATATCTCTAACTGTGTTACAGTAAAACTCATTGAGAAAAACTACATCCTATGGAAAACACAATTCAAATCTTTTCTTTCTGGCCAAGGTCTGCTGGGTTTCATCAATGGAGGTCTTCCGCAACCAGCTATGCTTCTTCATGTAACTCATATTGAAGGAAGAGTTGACCATATTCAGAATCCAGATTTTGAGCATTGGGAAAGGGCATATCAAGTTGTAGAGCCTGGTTGTTAGGATCTTTATCAGAAGATATCCTGAGTGTAGTGGTTGGATCTAAAACATCAATTGAGGTATGGTCTAACCTAGCAAATCATTTCAATCGGGTCTCTTCTTCAAGTTTATTTGAACTCCAAAGAAATCTCCAAATAGTATCAAAAGGTACCAAACCCATGGAAGAATATTTACGTGAAATCAAAACAATATGTGATCAACTAGCTTCTATTGGTAGTCCAGTTACTGAAAAGATGAAAATTTTTGCTGCTATTCATAGTCTGAGTAAAGATTATGAGCCTGTAATCACTGTTGTTGAGAGTTCTATGGAAGCTTTTCCAGGACCTACTTTGAGGATGTCACTTACAGGCTTAAGGGTTATGATGATAGACTCCAAAAATATAATGATGCACCTGCTGCAAACCCTCATCTGGCCTTCAACATCACCAGATCTTCAAACTCAAATTACTTCAACAGAGGCAGAGGCCAAAAAAACAACAATAATCCTTATTTCTCAAGACCATGAAGAGGAAGATGATCATCCTTTTCTACAAAAGGGTGTGGCTTTCATTAGCGGTTCACTTCTAACTCACCTTCTGCTCCTGCTCCTGATGATAGGTCCGTGTGTCAAATCTGTGGTAAGCCATGTCATCCTGCCTTACATTGTTGGCATATATTTGACAACAATTACCAAGAGCAAGACATCTCACATGCTATGGTTTCAATGAGAATCAATGATGCACCTACAAACAATGAATGGTTCCCAGATTCAGGGGCCACTGCACACGTGACAACCTCCCCTAGCCATCTTCAAAACTCTTAGGTTTAGCAAGGTTCAGACAGTGTTATGGTGGGTGATGGTAATTTTCTACCCATAACACACATTGGTTCCACTCCCCTTCCTTCAATGTCAGGTACTTTAGCACTTCATGATGTTTTGGTCTGTCCTAACATTGCCAAATCTTTATTTTCTATCTCAAGGTTAACTTCAGATTATCCTTGTGATATAACCTTTAACTGTGATGGTGTTGTGATTAAGGACAAAGCCATACAGAAGGTCCTGACATTAGAAAGACGACTCAATGATCTATATTCTCTAGAGGATCCAAAGACAAAGGTGTTCTATTCCAACAGACAGATTTCTACTAGTTCTGATATATGGCATCAAAGATTGGGACATCCAAATCCCCAAATCCTCAAGTTATTATCCAGTAGGAAAGTCATCAGTATTAATAAAGATTCAAATGCAGTGTGTTCATCTTGTCAAGCTGGTAAGAGCTCAAGGCTGCCCTTTTCTGCATCTTTGTTTTCTGCTTCTAAACCACTTGAAAGGATTCATTGTGACTTATGGGGTCCTTCTCTCATACTTTCTGTGCAAGGGTTTAAGTATCATGTAATTCTGGTTGACAAATTTTCAAGATATTGCTGGTTTTATCCATTGAAGCAGAAATATGATTTTCTTACTACTTTCAAAACCTTTCAGATTCTAGTAGAAAATCAATTTAATTTGAAAATTGGCAGTTTTCAGTGTGATGGGGGTGAGGAATTTATAAGCAACTTGTTCCAACTTCATCTCCAACAATATGGCATTCAACAACTAATATCCTGCCCTCACACACCCCAACAGAACGGTCTAGCTGAGAGAAAACATAGGCATCTAACAGTTTTGGGCCTTACTATGCTTTTCCATAGCAAAGTTCCAGCTAAACATTGGGTAGAAGCATTCTATTCTGCCAATTTATTAATTAATCTACTCCCAACTACAACTCTGAAGAATGAAATCAGCCCTTATGAAGCCATGTTTGGCATTAGTCCAGAGTATTATGCCTTAAGGACTTTTGGATGTGCTTGTTTTCCTACATTACGTAACTACTCAGAGAATAAGTTTGATCCTAAATCTCTACTGTGTGTTTTCTTGGGATATAATGCTAAATATAAGGGCTACATATGCCTCTATCCACCAACTGGAAGGGTGTATATCACACGGCATGTTATCTTTGATGAGGCTAACTTTCCTTTCAATGGTGTCTACCTCAATTATCAAATGCCTGCCAGTACAACTCTCTCCAAGGCTTGGCATAAGGGGTTTCCTACCGCAATCAATCCTTCTCCTAATCCATCTACTGTTGTATCATCATCACCTATACAACTGCATATTCCACAAATCATTCAACCACCAACTCCAGCTCCAGAATCTGACTCATATACCTCACCACACTCAGCAACTTTTTCACCTTCACTGTCAAGTGTTCAGACTGCCACTCCATCTCAGTCTACATCTCATTCCAGTACCTCTTAGTCTGTTTCTTCATCTTCTGCTAATACTCCTCTACCAAGAAGTCCAGCTCCTACTTATTCCAATGTAACCACTTCATCTACAAGATCTCAACTACCTTCTACCACAAATGGAAGTGAGAGTCTTGGGTGTACGACAGGCTTTGATCCTGATCCTATAGGCAACAGCTCATCACTCTCATCTAGTGGGCCATATGTAGTTGCCAACATTCATCATATGGTTACAAGACTAAAAGCATGAACTTCTAAACCCAATTCAAGATATGTGTTATTAACACATAAGGTTAGTTTCCCTGAACCTAAAACAGTAACAGAAGCACTTAAACATCAAGGTTGGAAATCAACAATGATTGAAGAATACAACAATTGCATGATCACCAACACTTGGAGTTTAGTACCACCACAACACTTGGAGTCCAATTGTTAGAAGAGCAACAGTTAGAATTGTTTTACATCTAACTACAATTATGGATTGGTCTATTAAACAAATGGATGTGAAAAATGCCTTTTTACATGGTGACCTAAATGAAGATGTCTATATGAGACAACTAACTAGTTTTGTGGACAAAACCAAGTCACATTATGTGTGCAAGCTAAACAAATCCATATATGGCCTAAAACAGTCTCCTAGGGCATGGTTCAAAAAATTTAGTGATTACCTGATTCAGTTTGGCTTTGTTTGCAGTGAACCAGATGCTTCTATGTTCATCTGCATAAAAGAAACAAACATCATTATCCTGCTATTGTACGTTGATGACATGATCATCACTGGTAATGACTCTGTCATGATGCAACAGTTTCAAAACAGTTTGCAAAAAGAATTCAGAATGAAAGACATGAGAAGTCTACACTATATTCTAAAGCTCAATCCAATTCAGAAGGTTTATTCCTATCACAACATAAGTATGCTGAGGATTTACTAAAAACAGCAGCTATGGAAGATTGCACCCCAATGCCAACTCCATTGCCTACACAACCAGACAGAGTTCATGATCAAGACACTCTATTTCCTAATCCAACATACTTCAGAAGTCTAGCTGGTAAACTTCAATACCTAACTCTTACTAGACCAGACTTGCAATACTATGTTAACTATGTCTGTCAGAAGATGCATGCTCCTTCTGTTTCAGACTTTACTCTACTAAGAAGAATATTAAGATATGTGAAAGGCACAACCTTAATGGGCATATTCTTTCATCGTAACTCAGACTGTGTATTAAGGGCATATAATGATAGTGACTGGGCAAATTGCAAAGTCACAAGGAAATCAACAGGAGGATATTGCACTTATCTAGGAACAAATATGATCTCCTGGTCATCTAAAAAGCAACCTACTGTTTCTAAGAGTTATACAGAAGCTGAATATCGATCCTATCAGACACAGCATCAGAAATTACCTGGATTTGTAAAATTCTGCGCAAGCTTAATGTGCCAATTCTGAAGACTCCTGAGCTATTTGGTGATAATCTGTCTTCAATTCATCTCACTGCCAATCCGACATTTCATGCACGGTCCAAACATTTTGAAAACCATTATCATTATGTAATGGAAAGAGTTGCTTAAGGTTTTTTAGTGGTCAGACACATACCTTCTCATTTGCAGATCGTCGATATCTTCACGAAGTCTCTTCCGATTGCTGTGTTTCAGTCACTGAGATTCAAGCTCAATGTTGTCTTGCCACCTACCCCGAGCTTGAGAGGGGATGATAGAGAAAAGACCCTGCTTGAAATAGAACCTCTTCAACCTCTTCAAAACGACACAACACCTGCAAAAGAAACAAAGAAATTGGAATCAGCCCAAGCCCAAGACAATATCAAGCCCAAAGAGAGCCCAAGTTATCAGTCATCTTCTTCGATAGAACAGTACAAAAACAGAGAAAGTTTGCATAAGAAAAGTGTGATTCACAGCACTGATTTTGTGGTACCAACGACTAACAAATTCAGCTGTCTCACCTTACAAGATGATGACAAGTGTCAATAGATTAGATTCTCATGTTTTACTATAAAAGCTAATCTTTGTAATACCTAAAGTTTCAATTTTTAATGAAAGAACATTTTTAAGCTACCTCTTTATTCCTTCACGGACATGGTATTTGGTCTTTTAAATTTAGTATTTGCTATTTGCTTTGTTTTGTACGGATAATTAATTTTAGTATCTGTTTTACTTTGAATAGCTACAAATATCCGGACTTTCGGTTCCGATCGAGACAAAATCAAATGGGATCAGATATGATAGATAATTTGCTAGTCCTGGTAGCAGATATTGCATTAAATTCGAAATGTAAAAGAAAAATCTATATTCCTAAAAATAAGACAATATTCTCTTTATTGTTATTAGAGCATATTTCCTTCAAAATTATATGGGCGCCAATTATTTTTGCCGTCAAATTTTTTTCTCTGCCACATCATTCGTCCTCATCTTTGATTGTTGTTCACTCGGCCAAATTTTTTCAAAATGCTGATCTCCTACAACGTTTGAATCTGCATTTTTCATAGCTGACAGGAAAAAAAAATACCCGAAGAAGAAGACATGTTCTGCTGCTAATTTTTTTGTCAAACAAAAAAAAAACTTGTTGACGCTTATCTTAGCAACTTAGTAAATTAATGAGAAGTTATATTGATATATAATTATATACTAGTAATAGGTTGTAGCCTGTAGGATATTTTTTTCTTCTCCTTTTTCCAACCAACGGAGCTGTGAGGCATCTACCAGCTTAAAGCTCATAATTATGACCATAGGGCTAAATGATTACAAAGGGTATATATAATTTAAGAGCGAATAAGAATTTAATTTGCTCAACTTTGATAATTTGATGATTATTTTAATAATAAATTATTTCGTTTTTGTTCCGATTTATGTGGAAATGTAAGAATCGTGCAAATGCAATGGGTTGGCTTTTTATGATCAATCACTCTNTTTTTTTTTTTTTTTTTTTTTTTTTTGCCTTTTCGTCCAAGGATAATATCTATTTTTTCCTTTGAAATACATCCACCTACCTATATCTTATCAACATTGTATATTTTCCATTTTCGTTTTTATTTATTATAAATATAAAAATAAACTCAATATTATGGATTATATATATACGCACACTTGTGATAGTCCCAAATATGTAAAGCAAGTTGTGATAATATCAAATAAAATGTGAACAATATCTTAAATCATGATAAATTTGGAATTTAAAATTTTATGTGTCACTGTCTCAGTCACCACCAACAAAAGAAAAATGTATATCTCATACTATGCGCGAGATTAATTTTATTTTTGAAAATACTCTTAGATACATTATAAAATTAGAATACAATATATATTTGAATATATTAATTTTTGAAAAATATAACTAAATATAAAAGTGAGAGATGTACATAAATTTTTTATTTAAATATTTTTTAATGATATATAACCGTATGTATGTATATATATGGTCGATAATATATATATATATATATATATA
>OVBE01017284.1:0-10509 GCA_900406425.1 Iberis pinnata | reverse complement strand
TGCCAAAAACACAAAAACATATTTTCCGCCAAGAACGCAGACACATGTTTTTCCACAAAAAAATGCGAAAAATCAATTTATACTAAAATTGAATTATTTGTTAAATTATTCATCTCTAAGTATATTTTGATGAAATATATAGTTAAATCAATTTTTTATATTATACACCACAATTCCTTTATAAGTTAGAGTATTGCACTTGTAGATCCAAATGTGACTTCAATCCCGTTCTTGATAATATTAAAAATTAATCAGAACTATACATATAAAATTCTTTACTGTTCTCATGTTCAGACAAAAAAGGCATCACCTGCTCATGTGTACAGAGTCATGGTTGTGCTGTGCATACAATTATTTCCACTTTTAACTTTTCCTTTAGTTTTTAAAGTTATTTTCTTAATTTTATCTACTCTATTATATTTGATAGCTTTACCAAAAGATTACATACATTATTTCTTCTACAATTGGTGTAGACATATAAAACATCCTCCATGTTCCCTAATTTGTCCACATATCATGAAAACAAAGTCTATTATATTAATATATATATATATTGCAACGTCTATTATATATTTTGGATGGATATAATTAGCTAAACTAATATACTATCCACGTTCTTGATTCATAAGTTACAAAAAAGGAAATATATAAAATCTATATCTGTGTTTGTTTCTTCTTATGCTAACTAATCATATATGATTGATTTCATCGTAATCTAAAGTTAAGAGGTGTTCATCATTATCTGAAGTTAAGAGGTATTATCATAAAAGACTAAACCACATAGACGAGTAATCTTAACCACTACAAAGTTTAATTAGACTTTCTCATATATACGTAGCAGTTTTTGAGGGGAATGGAATGAAATATTAATTTGAAAGAGGTCTTCATTTGTTAGTTTTTTTTTTTATTATTTGAATTCATTTTAGGTTGCTTAGCTTGCATCTAGGTCTAGATAGGTTGTATTTTGCACATTATTGCATATTTCATGTGTTTAAAGTATGCGGAACTAAATTTGAGTCAAAATCGTTGAGAAAAGAATCAAAATGGAGCGAAAAGGAGATTGGGAAGAAGTATCGGCCAACTTTTATTGGTTGGTTCAACCGATACAAGTCCTGAAGAAACAAACCTGAGGAAAAATGACATTTATAGTTGGACCGATATATGCTGGTATCGGCTAACCTGTATTGGTTGAATTGGATCGATACAAATTACTTGAAACATACCGGTCGAGAAGAACCGGTACACATGGTCTGATACATCAATATCAACCAACATGTACCGACTGGAGTTGATCGATACAACACATGAAAAACCTGTACCGGGCAATTGTATCGGCCGTTTTGGCCGATATCAGGGAGAAAAAGTCAAAAATAAAATGTTGACCGAACACTTTATCCATTTCTTTTAGTGAGTTAACCAACCCATTTTAGGTTAACCCAAAAATATTAGGAGAATTATTTAAGGTTTCAAAACCTGATTTCTAGATTATCCTTTTTCTCTTAAGAACACTTTATAATCATTTTGAATCTTGGCTTGATTTGGGTTTTAATCTTTGTTTGATTGTGTTTCTCTTATTCAATTCTTTCTTCTAATCATGATTCAATATATTTTTATCATTGAAATTTGTGTTTTATTTATGATTAATGAGTAGTTCTTAATAGACAAATGGGTTAGGTAGATTAGGGTGATTAGGTGATGGAATATGATGTTTCGGATTTAGATTTCTTAAATCTTCATTCAATAGATACTCTTAATGCTAAAAATGATTTGATCACTCACTCAAGTCTGGATCATATGATTAATTATGCCAAAAGGTGTTCGTTGAAATTCTTGAACCAATCGTTGAATGCTAAATGAGGTCTAGCCAAGAGTTTGTGTTAGTTAGTTTAGTGGTTTATCATATATTAGATCTTAATGTTTCTTGATTATGTGATTAGTCAAGAGATTGTTTTAATTACATAATTAAGAAAATGATTAGTGCCACGAGAGTGGATTAGTCTAATTAAAGAAATCTTAGACCAAGAATTAGCATAAATTGTTAGCATTAAACATCTTAAGATATTATCTGATCACCCAAATCAATAATCTTTGCTCATTTGCTTAGTCTTTTATCAATGAATTCAAGTTTTAGTTGAATTTTATATATCCTGTTGACTTTTATTTATTTTCGTTTACTTTTACATGTTTGAATGTTATCAACCAATCTATCTTAATTGCTTAGACTAAATATGGTTCTAATAAGATTAGTGTGGTAATTGCATCTCTGATTTGGATTTATTCTTAATAACTATAATGACATGAGTTGATTTAAGATATTTGCATAAATAGAAATCTGCAAATTTGTGTTTACCAGGCCTCACTATATATATATATATATATATTTAGAAGCCTCAATATATATATAACAAATAAGTCCTCATAGTTTTCTCTCGCTTCTTACTACCTTTGCGCTCCTCTCGTCTTCTTCAGCTCCTCTTCGCCAGCGTCTGGCGGTTTGCCGGCGCCGTGCATGTAAATATTTTTCTTCTTTTCTTTTCTTTTCTTTCATCTTGGTTTACCCTCACCCAATTCCACATCTTTCCTTTTTTGGTCTGGTTCCCACTTATCCCGGCGGTCCGTTCCTCTTCTTCGCTCACTCATCGTTTCTTCTCTTCTTCTCTCTCTCTAAACTCGGCGACTGAGTGTCTATTTCTTCACATCCTAGATCCATTCGGACACTGGTGTGGGTGTAGAATTTCACTCACTTATACATGCATGGCAGATCCCATCGTTGAGAGAGGTAATGGGGGCTACGGTCGAGATTTGCGGAGAGATATGGTGGTTTTGGACTTTGTTAGGGTTTGACGGCGAACAAGAAATGAGATCTTATGGAGATGTGTTTGGATCTTCCGTTTTCCATCATTCACTGGTTATCCAAGGATCTGGTGGAGTCTGTTTCACGGTGGCTCACTTTTCCGGTCACCGTCTAGAGTATGTTGGACATGTGGACTTTCTTCACCGTCTAACGCGTTCCTCCATACCAGAAACTTTTGGATTAATAAAATGGGCTTCCTAAGGGCCCTTCTTTTGTTTTGGGATGCGGGATTTTATATTGGGTTTAGCTTTATTTTCTGTTCTATCGACTGTTTTTTATTTCACCTCAGGGATCACCAACTTTAGGCTCAGCATATCTCAACTCCCGCATGGTATTTAAGCCGATTAATCGGGATTCAAGGGGCTCTAGATATAGTTCTAGATGTTGTAATCCCTTTAAGGGATATGGTTCTCTCCTTACATGGAGATTTAGGTGATCTTAGTTTTAGTATTAGTTGTTTACAAATTCAGTTAATTACCTTGAATGGGTCAGTATATTTCCCCCTTTGTGGGATCTGTTGTACCTCTTGTTGGGTTGATTATCATTGGTTTAATGCATTTCAGTTGATAAAAAAATATATAAAAAATTTAGAAGCCTCTATATAAAAATATTTTTCTTTAAAATAGCTATTTTGTGTGGTTAAAGAAGAAATGTCAATAGAGAACATAAACATATTAAAGTATGTGTGAGTTTCAATAATCTTAAAACCAAATTTATAGAGCGCTAAAAATGAGCAAGTGACATAATAATTTTAATTTTTTTTTCTTCTAGTCATATTAAAAGTTGAACATGATCGTTCAGAACAGTTTGTCAGTTTTGAAATAACCGAAAACCCGATTTTTCAAACCGACATGAATCCCAACCCTTAAGGAAATCAGTCAAAGTCTGGCGAGATTAGGTCTTCTCATTAATACGAAAATGTTTTAAAATTACATTCAGATCTTTATAACTTTTATTTTATAACTTTTATTACGTTAAAAGTCAAACCTTGACTAAATTGTGAGTAACAAAATCTTCTAACCACATCGATTTTTGTGTAAATTTTTTATTGTTTATAATAAGGTTATAGGTTACACTTATTCTTAGCAATAAAAAAATTAAAAGAAAACGTAAAAATGAACAAGTTGACATTTTAGTTATAAATTTTTTTAATACAAGTACTTTATTTTACTTACGTAGAGAAGAAAAAAAAAACTTAAAAAAATGAAAAATCTAAGAGGTGTATAAATACAAGGCTTAAACTTCTCATAATCAAATCTAATTACCAAAAACAAAGCCTTTTCTTCTTCTCTCTCACTCTTTGCTTATAAAAAATGGCAGTTCCTGTGATTGATTTCTCCAAGATCAATGGCGAAGAAAGGGAGAAAACACTCTCTGAAATCGCTAAATGTTGCGAAGAGTGGGGATTTTTTCAGGTTTCAATCTTTTTTAGTATTAGTTTTTATCATGTAGTTGCGAAATCTCATATTATAGATCATATTATGTGTTTAATGCAGCTTGTGAATCATGGGATTCCATTGGAGCTTCTTGATAAGGTGAAGAAGTTAAGCTCAGAATGTTACAAAACAGAGAGAGAAGAAACATTCAAGAACTCAAACCTAGTGAAGATGCTTGATGAATTGATTCACAAAAACTCCGGCGAAAAACTAGAAAACGTTGATTGGGAAGATTCTTTCACTCTCTTGGATCAAAATCAAAACGAATGGCCATCCAACACTTCAGGCTTCAAGTAAGAATAGCTTTAGTCCAATTTGTATTTGCATAATATATAGTAAACGTAAAAGTGTTGTAAATCATTCAAACCCATTTTCACTAGTTATAACTTTGGTAAAAAAACAGAGAGACAATGGTGGAATACAGAGGAGAAATAAGGAAACTAGCAAGCAAAATAATGGAAGCTATGGATGAGAATTTAGGTTTACCTAAAGGTTACATAAAGAAAGTTTTCAATGAAGGAATGGAAGATGGAGAAGAGACAGCTTTCTTTGGAACTAAAGTCAGCCATTATCCACCTTGTCCTCATCCTGAGCTTGTTAATGGCCTTAGAGCTCATACTGATGCTGGAGGAGTAGTCTTGCTTTTTCAAGATGATGAATATGATGGACTTCAAGTGTTGAAAGATGGTGTATGGATTCATGTTCAACCTTTGTCTAATGCCATTGTTATCAATACTGGTGATCAAATTGAAGTTCTTAGTAATGGAAGGTAATTTCTTACTCATAATCTTAATTTTTGGTGGCTTGATCCAGTAATGTCGGTCTTTGTTTCACATGGTCTTATATATAAACCTGTTTATGTAAAACCGGAGCTGAAATTTTCAAGATCTATACGAAAAATATTATAAGTGAAAGTATACTTGATAAAACTTTAAGAAATAATTGCTCATTAGCATATATTATTTGCGTTAGTTAATATTCCATTAAATAACATTAACAACATATAAAAAAGGGGAATTCTCAAAAATACCACTAAAAATTAGGTTTATTCCAAAAATACCACATACTCCCAAAAGTTCCAAAAATACCACAAAATTTGAAATAGCTTTAAAACTTCAGATTTAAACCCTAAAACTCCAAAACCAAACTCTACCCCCTTCAAAACTAAACCTTAAACTCTGTTTAGTGAACTCAAACTCAAAATTTCAAATTCTAAACCCTTAAAAATCATTTTTTATGTTTGTGGTATTTTTGGATCATTTCATAGTGTATGGTATATTTGGAACTTTTGGGAGAATGTTGTATTTTTGGAATTTGAACTTCAAGGAATTTCTCTAAAAAAAATTCAATTCTTATATAAAAAACTATATTGATATTTCATTTTTATTTTTTATTTTTTTGTTCTACTTAACATTGCTCTAATAATTATATTCATATATAATTAAAACTAAAATTCAAGTTGCTCTACTATTTTCTCGAATATATTGCGTTTAAGTTAGAACGGTTTAGTTTATCTGAATTAAAGATACTTAATTGTCTTAACCGAAATTGGGTTGGCAGGTACAAAAGTGCATGGCACAGAGTGTTAGCTAAGGAGGAAGGAAACCGGAGGTCTATAGCTTCCTTCTACAATCCGTCGTACAAGGCGGCGATTGGGCCAGCGACATTGGCCAATGTACCAGAGGAAGAAAATGAGACAAAGTATCCAAAGTTTGTGTTTGGAGATTACATTGATGTTTATACAAACCAGAAGTTCATGCCTAAAGAGCCACGTTTCCTAGCTGTAAAATCTATCTGATTTGTAATATTTTCTTTTTCTTTTTTACAGTATTATCACTGTTTTTATCAATCTCAAATTATGTGTTTTTTTCTATCTCTTTTGTGCTACAAAAAAGCCAAATTATATAATTGAAAATTTGGAATCTGTTTGTAATTTTTTTATTTGATGTATGTTGAATCTTTGTTGTGTCCAATGTTCTTAGCTTTTGAATATAAATCTGTGTGCTTTTCTTTTCTCTCTTCTTAATTCAAATTAGGGATGAATTCATCTTAAACATAAAAAACTAGATAATTTATAGCTAAGTTACTAAGAACAAAAAAATTGTTAAAACAAAAGTTTATGGCAGATTTGTGTAATGTCATATTCCCTCTATTTCTTATTACTTGATCTTCTAGAATTTTCGCACATAATCTAATATATAAAAGTAGCATATTAAAGCCTCTCAGTCTATCCACGGTATTATTCAAAAGCTTTATAAAATTATGCCACGTAAGCACTAGATATATTATTTGTTACCGACTCTTGGTTTAAGTATGGAGAATACATATAGACAATAGAGATTTTGGAACGACTCGTCTTCACTACGCTCTCTTTTCACCTGACCAACACTATACATAAAGTTGTGGCTATGTGCCGACAACAAAGAGAAGAGAATCTATTGAAAAAGATGCGTTAGGGTTCCGAGAACTACAATTATTGTATCTGTCTTTTAGTGTTGTCTTATGGTCTTCGCTGTCGTCCTTCCAACGAGTATGAATTCAGATTTTTATCTACGATTTTTGGGTTTCCATTTTACCTTTTATATTTTAATGATCAATTTCTTATGTAGTTGCAGAGCTTTTCAGGGTTTCGTCGGATGATTCTTCCTCACCACTCGAGTATACGACACAGTTCGTGTAGAGTTTGATTGAATTGTAAGCATTTTTAAGGTAATAAATTGAATTGAGTTTCACATCAAAAGTATGATGGCTCGAGTAATATCTAGACTACTCAATGTTGTGTGAAAGATAAGATGTCTCTAAAACCATATCTTCCTTCTTGGATGAGTTCAATAGATCATGAGAATACTCCAAGTTAATCTCATAGTAAGAAGCCTATAGATGAAGATGATAAGCAGATCAATCCAAGTAAAGAGCACAAGAATAGAAGTAAGCTAAGTTCAAACTACACAGATTTCTTCAAACTTATGGATTGTGTCTCCATATAATGTTGCTGCTCAGTTCTGTGCTTTTCCTAACACTCCAAATTTTTTTCAAGAAACCAACTTTGACACAATTGTTTGAAAGTTTAACTCTTTGACTTTCCTTAGTGCTCTATCGCGTTCTCGAATTTCTCTTCTAACAAAGGTTGTACATGGTTTAGTTATCTTTATGAATTATTGGATAATTGAGTGTTATATGCAAAAAAGTTTTGTGGATATTCAGTAATCCTTTGCAATTTAGCTTCGATCAAGGTATAGTTACAAGGAACCTTTGGATACCAAATTCTTAAACTGATTGAAATGCCTCCAATGTCGGAGGATGGCAGTACATGAGAGTGGGGCATTGGCATACTTATGCCTACTTGTTAATACCATAAGGTTTCCATTCATTCGCTTATATTTTCATAGGTTCCGAGTAGTTACTTTGATATGTTTATAATTAAATTTCCTAAGCACTTGGAGATCTAACTTTCAAGCAACTGACGATGTTTTCACTTCACTTGTCAAATTTATTTGTTGAGGTATCGTATTTCTCCATATCTTAAATCTAACTCAAATTCAAAACAAACCCAAAATGACATTTACAATGAGCTTATCCACGTTACGGACGCTCATTCATACTATATCCACAAGATTGACATGATGTTATCAATTAAAACAAGCTTAAGTTTGTTTTCAGCGTTAGTTAACCAGTACATAAGCTTTGGTTACGTTTACTATAGAGTTGAATATTGCTGACTAACCTAATAGTAAAGCATATCCCTTGCAGATGGCAGTTGGTCAAGATGCCTCACTCAAATGTTTGGCATAAACTCTGACAATTCTTTAGCGAAAGTAAAAAGAAGTAGAGAAGATGATCATGTAGTGAAATTCACTGCCAAGGATCATAAAAAATTTGTTTGCTCCCAAAAGACATGATTATGGACAGATCCATCAGAAAAGAGGTTTGTCTGATACATATATCTTAGTCAATCTCATTCATCTAGCTTTGTCCTTCATTGATTGGTTTACCAACATATAACCCCATCAATCAGTTTCGCACTTATAAAAAGAATAATCTGCAACTTCACTGCTAATAAATTATGTCCAGAACATGTACCAGAAGCTGTCTTAGAAGAGCTTAATGATGCCGAGGTACAAACGATTTAAAGTTTGAATCTTGTTTCTTCTTCTTCACAAACTAGATCTTTTTATTTGGTTGTATATTCATAATAATGGTGATGGAAAGCTATGAGAAGTAAGCTTCTCGTATGTAGCTTTCTCTGTTTCTTACAAGCCTCCATCGACCATGGGTGTAGCAAAAAAGTTTCAGAGGCAACAAAGAAATTGTCAAGGAATGTGTCTACGATACATAGAAAAGGGTACAACATATTTATTTGGTTATGGTCTCGGTTTTGTTATAATCATGATTGAAACCACCATTGTCTGTGTTATATGTGTTCATTCTCTTCAATTTAGACCCATATATTTCTGCCAGATTTATAACTTTTACGACTGAATGCAACATGTCTCTAAAATGGAGCAAGAGGAGTATACGAAGGAGGAGATCAACTGAAGCTATATCAAATTTGTAGACAATCGAGATATTTTGGACCTAATAGAAAATGTTCAATACTTTTTATTATTATAATATATATATATATATTGATAACCCAGGTGTCTTGCCACTCAATTCGAGCGCAGACTAGCCACGTCGGTGTCCAAATGGAACTCCACGTGTCGGCTCTTGGAGCGATGCAGCNAAATCCGTAGTGGCGGGGAATCAAACCAAAGTTGCGGTACTCACAACCGTGAGCCCTTTACCACCAGAGCTAGATGCTCCAGTTTTTTTAATTATATTTTTTATTGCTCAATGATCTTTGAATGGCAACTAACATGTTTTAGAATGCTCTTATTTTAAATTTTCTCTTAGCTCTCTCCTAATGATGCTTTTTTGTTAAATGATGGTTACCATAGTTGTAATAGCTATACTTCTTTTAATGCCTTTGATATTTTATATACTATGAATCTCATTTCATTAGTTGCTCATTCTTGGTTTTTGTTCTCTTATCTTTAGAATCATGGAGGTATTATTGCTCTTATAGATGAAGATTGATGAGTTTGAAATCCAATTTTAGATTCTTATGCATGTTCTTTTGTTCTTAAGATTGTAGAAAAGTAATTTCCTTAACAAAAAAACAAATCTAGATTTTGGTAGTTTTAATCTATCATAAAACAATAATATAAAAACCTATTTTCTAAGTATTTTATTAACATCATCGTAGCTTTTCTATTTTTTGGGTGAATATATGTAATATTGTAATTGGTTTTTCAATAATTATTATTCTTTTATAATATTGGTTTACAACAAAACTTATAACTTCATCAAGATTCAATTTATATCTCAAAAAGTTATTATTTATCAAATCTATATATATTTAAGTATACACCATTTTTATATAAAATAAAATTATTACATTTAATAATTTTTTACATAAAAAGATTAAAATCTAATTTTAATATTTAGTTATAAAAATGTGGAAATATCACTTAACAAAAAAGTAAAACTAATATATCAGTAAATTTAATATTGCTTTCAACTTAGGAAATAAATCTAAGTTGTTGGTTTTTCAAATATTGTTGATAACATTAAATACATAACAACTATCATTTAATAATTTTTAAAACTAAATTTGCATCAAAATTAAAAAATTAAAAGACCGTATATATATAGTCATGGCCTAATTTTACTTCATAAACTAGAAGTCGGCCCGCGCTACGCGCGGGATATCTACGGTATTTTGTTCCCAATTGTTTGTTTTTGTTTCTCTTTTATGTTTAAAATTCTTTATCATTTTTAGGTTCTTTTTGTGTGTATATTTTAAAATACACGATGGTGGACAATTTAGTTATTGGGGTATAAATTTTGTAAGTGGCTTTGGGTTAAATGTATTAAAATGTATTTATGTTCAAGGGTCTATATAAATTTCTATAAAGTTAAATACCGAAATTTAAATTCAACATCTCGAGAATTTTAAAAAAGAGGTTGTAGTTTGTGTTCTCGTTTTGCAAAGCCGGTTTTTTTCTGGTTTTTTTTTTCAATTTCGTCTTCTCGATCCTTCTCTCCCAAATGGTATGGACAAATCACAAATACTTAATGTAAATTACAAATAACTCTCTTTTCCTCCTTAAGCTTCTTCGAGAGACACATACCTTCCATTTTCAGTGGTTAGTGATTTACAATAGTGTATTGTTTTTT
>OVBE01017283.1:0-10509 GCA_900406425.1 Iberis pinnata | reverse complement strand
CATACCTTAGTATCCATTTCACAACCCCAATGCTGCTTACTAGGATTACTCATGTACTTGCTCACTAAACCAACATGATATGCCAAATCAGGCCTAGAGCCAATCATTCCGTACATAAGACTCCCAACTGCATTGCAGTAAGGTACTGACTTCATCAAGTCAGACTCCTTCTTAGATTGTTCTTCATCTAAGGCTTACAGTTTAAAATGAACTCCCATTGGTGTATTTACACCTTTTGAATCTTGCATTCTGAATGTCTCTAGTACTTTCTTCATATATCTCTGTTGAGATAATTTCAAACCAGCCTTGATTCCTGTTTCTTTCTATGTCAATTCCCAATATTCTTCTGGCTAGACCAAGATCTTTCATATCAAACATTGTACTTAACTGCTTCTTCAAAGTTGTAACCAAAGTCTTATCCTTTCTTGCAACCAACATATCATCTACATAAAGTAGAAGAAATAACCTTGTACCTGTATAATCTTTGACATACACACACTGATCATTGTTGCTTCTTGAGAAACCAGAATCAATCATGAACCTATTGAACTTTAAGTTCCACTATCTAGGGCTTTTTTTAGTCCATACAAAGACTTCTTGAGTAGGCAAACATGATCTTCCTTCCCTTTTTCTACATACCCCTCAGGTTGTGACATAAACAACTCTTCTTCTAGTTCACCATGTAGAAAGGTTGTTTTCACATCTAGTTACTCTAGCTCAAGATCCTCATTTACCACAATTGCCATGAGAAATCTAATTGACACATGCTTTACTACAGGAGAGAAGATTTCATTATAATCCAAACATTCCTTCTGAGTGAAACCATTTGCTACTAGCCTAGCTTTGAATCTTGATTTCTCTGAACCACGAATTCCATCTTTTCTTTTAAAGATCCATTTACAACCAATCACCCTTCTCTTTTCTGGTTTCTTGACTAGTATCCAGGTCTTGTTCTTTTGAAGTGACTCAATTTCTTCATCAGCAGCCAATTTCTAATTTTCCCTGAATGAGTCTCTCATTGCAGATTGATAATCATTTTGCTCTTTCATACCTCCATACTATGTGGCTAGTAAAGCCATATGAACATAGTCATCAAATCTTTTAGGTGGATGTATCAGCCTACGTTCCCTATCTCTGGCTAGAAGATAGTCTTGTGAAGGTTGTTCTTCATAATTTGTTTCTGCAATGGAATCATGTTCTTCATTTCCTTGACCTGAAATATCATACTGCTCTTCATCATTGCCATGATCATACTGATATTCATCTCCACCTTGATGGATATCTGTTATTTCTTGATCTTTCAGGATGATGTCCAGAAACTGAGTGTTGCTATTTTTCCTTTTCAACTGACTTTTCAATCAGGTCCTTAAAGGACTCATTCTCTTTGAAAATAACATTTTTTGACNCAGAAACTGAGTGTTGCTATTTTTCCTTTTCAACTGACTTTTCAATCAGGTCCTTAAAAGACTCATTCTCTTTGAAAATAACATTTTTGATAGTATACTCTGCTTGTCTTCAAGTGACCACACTTTGTATCCTTTTGTACCAGTGGGATACCCTAGAAAAATGCTTTCTTTGCTCTTGGTTTAATTTTTCCTTCATTTGAATGATAATAATAGATGCACCCAAATCTGCGCAGATGACTATAGCTTGGAGCTCTTTTCAACCAAATTTCTTCAGGTTTTTTACCACTAATTGCATTTGATGGTGTGAGATTTAGCAAGTATACTACAGTGTTGACTGCTTCAGCCCAAAATTTCTTTGGCAAACCTGAGTTACTTAGGAGACTTCTTACTCTTTCAAGAATTTTCCTATTCATTCTTTCCACCACACCATTTTGCTGAGGTGTGTATGGAATGGTCTTGTGTCTTGTTATCCCATGATCCTTACAATAGTCATCAAATTCTTTGTTACATAACTCCAAACCATTATTAGACCTTAGTTTCTTTACCTTCAAACCACTATGATTTTCCGCTAAGTGTTTCCATTCTTTAAACTTCTCTAGAGCTTGATCTTTTGCCTTTAGAAAGAATACCCACACTTTCCTGGAACAATCGTCAATGATGCTTAGAAAGTAATGACATTTCCTAATTGATTCAGGGATGTTTGGTGATCCCCAAAGATCCATGTGAATGCATTCCAAACATTTTTCACTTGTGTGCTTCCCTGTATCAAATCCCACTCTGTGTGTTTTCCTAAAGATACAGTTTTCACAAAAACTCAGATTTGCAGATTTTACATTCTGAATGTACTCGTTCTTAGATAGTAAGTCCAAAATCTTGTGGCCTAAATGGCCTAGCATGTAGTGCCACAAGTCAGAATCATCCATAGTGGTTACATTGTTTGATTCACCAGTTACACTTTTACCTTGAAGGAAATACAATTTCCCATTCCTGTTTGCTTTGAGTACAATTTTGCATCCTTTACACACTTTCATTTGACCATTCTTGGATGATAAAGAGCATCCTTGACTTTCAAAAGTGCCTAAGGATAAGAGGTTTCGTGATAACTTGGGCACATATCTCACTCCTTTTATGGCAATTGTGTCTCTTGAATGAGTTTTGATGTGTATAGTGCTTATACCTTCCACAGGAGAAACACTCTCATTTGCCATTCTCACAGATCCAACATTACACTCTTCTAATTCCACAAACCAATCTTTCCTTGGAGTCATGTGGTAAGTATATGATGTGTCTAGGATCCATATCTCTTTGAAGTTAATTTCTTTTGCTGAATTTGCTTCTATTACAGCCAGAGACTCCATGAATTCTTCTGATGTTACAGATGAAGATTCTCCACCATTCTTTTTATCTGAACTTTTGTTCTTAGTTCTTTTGGGGCAGTCCCTTTTGAAGTGACCCTACTCCTCACAGTACCAACATGTGACACTGGATTTCTTCTCCTTTGTTTTAGATTTTCTTCTGCCTTTAAGCTTTCCTTTATTTGATTCCTTAGTGACTAACTTGCCTCTTTGATTCACATTATTGTATAGACTATCTGCTTGATTCTTGTCAGGCTTAACATTTACATTCATTTCCAGCTGCTTTGAGTGAATGGCATTTATGACTTCATCAAATGTCAAAGTTGTTTTCCCATACTTCAAAGTGTTTCTCAATTGATCAAATTGTTTTGGCAGAGACATTAACATGAGTATTGCCATATCTTCATCTGATATTGTTACTTTGACATTTCCCAAATCAGTTATAATCCGCAAGAATTCATCAATATTTTGTTCAACACTAAGAGAATCATTCATCTTGAAGCCATACAACTTCTCTTTAGATATATTCTATTTGGCAATGATTCTGACATGTACCTTTCATCTAACAACCTAAGCATAATGGCATCAGTAGATTCCTTTATAATTTTCCTAAGAACTTCATCTGTAACACTTAAGATGATAGTACTTCTTACCTTTCTTTGCTTTTCAGCAATGGTAGCCTCATCTTCTGTTTTCTTGTCATTTTTGGTGTCCTTTTCTTTCTCTGGATCTTCATCACTTTTTGTTGATGATTCTGATTTTACTTTTGTTATCCTCTTGCTGGATTCGTAAAGCATCCATCAGTCCTAAGATCTCTAGATGAGCGAGGAGCTTTTATTTCCACATATTGTAGTCTATAGTTCCATTGAAATTTTCCATATCAATGAGTTGAGGACATTTCGATTTCCTGATTCAACAAATGATCTAAGCTCGCTCTGATACCAATTGTTGTTAAACAATGCCGAATCAACCAAAACTCACTCACACTTAGTTACAATAATCGCACAAGATCAAGAACACAAAGAAACAAACACAAAGAGAACAAAGCAATTGTTAACCCAATTCAGGTGCAAAACCACAACCCTACATCTGGACCGAGAATCAACCTCGGAAATCCATTATATCAAGAATCAATTACAACGATGAAGCTACAGTAATTTCTCACCGGAATACAAGAAACTCGGATTCTCTCTATCCCCTGTTTCCCAACTCTATCTCACCAGAATGAACACTCACTAAGAGAGAATCCTTAGAAACCCTTAACCCAAGCTCCAATTTCGTCAATCCATTGCAGATCAGCTCAAGCTCCTTTTAAATCAACTCGAACTTCGGTGTAACGACTCTTTAACGGCACAACCCATTCTGGTTTTCTGTTGAAACATATACATGCCAAAACGACACCAAATTGCACACTCGATTTAAACTCCCTTTAACCAGACCAAACCAGAATCTAATTAACCAGTTCAATCAGCTCACAATTCCCGGTTTAGCAAAATTGAACCAGTCGATATTAACAACCAACCACAACAATCTAGAAGCAAAACTTAACCATTTAGTTAAATTTATTTTTCATAAATTCTACAACCAAATAAAAAATTTGTATACTCCCTTATTTGGGAGAACTTTCCTTTTCCACCGGAGCTTCTAAACATAACAAAATATTCTCTTTAAATGGTGTTTAAGCTTTCTTCTATTGTATCTTCTTTGTGTGGTATTTATTGCCCTCAATACTGTTGGGTTTCTTCGTTCTCTATTTGTGAACATCTCTTGCATAGCATATCTGATCGAGATTTTCCAAGCTATCAAGAAGCATTCACTGTAAGTTGGATGTCTTTAGAGCTGTTGAGTTGCTCATGTTGTCCAATATTCATTCTATAGTGGATGCTCTAAAGCTGGATGAAGCGAACGAAGATCTGCTCATTCTGCCGTGTTGCATAAGTCAAGTTCAAGTAAACAGAACCATCTAAGTATTATCAGCCGGCTTTTAAATTCGGATCACCAGAAGATGTCAAGCTTAATTAAAAATATTCCAAGGAAGTGACGATTGTATGACCGCATTAGAGGTGTTGCATCTCTCATGACAGGTTTCAGTTCATATTCAAATATGAGCGGGATCTAGATAGAGTACTAGAAAATGGCACCTGGACTTACAATCAGTTATCCATCACTTTGGCTCGCTGGGAAGTTAACCCTCCTAAAAATTTCTTAAAGTACCTACTAGTTTACGCAAGAATCAAAAATATTCCAATGGATGTTCAGAAGCTGTAATAAATTCATTAGGTGACATTCTAAGGAAAGTTGATGTTATCGCCTTTGATCCTTCTAAGCCTAAAATCCATGATTATGTAAGAGTGAAAATCATCTTTGATGTTTCAAAACCCCTAAGAAGATCTAGAATTTTTCAAATTCCCTATGGGGGAAACGTGGTTATCTCACATGGTTTTGAAAGAGTTCAAAACTGATGTTATAATTGTCAGCAGCTGACTCACTCAATAGAAGCTTGTCCATTTCTCCAAAGTACTGACCAATCTCCTGGATCACAAAATCGTCCTCACATCAAAGTGGATACATAAAGTATTATGCAACATTTACAAGAAGATGACCCGCTTTTCAGTGTTCTAAAAGAAAATCAAGTAGGCATTAATCCAATAACTGGAAAACAGAGGATAGCAAAAGAGGTTATGGATAATATGAGACAATATTTACTAGCTTCATATGGTATGGAGAGAAGAGTAAGAGAAGAAAGAATCAAGTATTCAATTGTTGATCTGAACAATAACTTGATGGCTTAGAAGACTTTGTTAAGATTTGAAACTCCAGCAACAATGACTCATGATGTGAATAAAGGGAAAAACTGGTGTTTGATTATTCTCAAACTAAAGTTTCTAAATCAGCAGAACTTCCCAGAGATTTGAGAGAGAAGTTGATGGGATCAGCTACTAAAGCTGCTCAAAGAGAATCTCCAGCTACTTCATTGCCACGATTATCTCAAATCAAGTTTGAAAACCAAGTTCAAGGAAATAGTGATAGGCTCAGGACTTTAATCATAAATCTACACTGCATAGAGCATATCTAAGTATTATAGAATATGGTCGAATTCCACAAGGATCAAATAGTACAACTTTCAGTTTAATATCAATTCTAGCTAAGACAAATAAAATAAGTGGTTGTAACTAATATCTAAGCAATAACGGTAACTTAAAACGAATGTAAATCAACTAAATTAAAGTGTCAAGCCATAGGAATTCCACATGTATTCAGGTTTGAAGCTCAGGTTAATATGCAGGATTTAATATTAAAAATAGTTCTCAACATGAAATACATAACTAGATTAATCTCATCTAGGAGTAATAAGCCCTATTTTTAATCATCATAAATAAACTCTCGCATGTCCAATAATTCAATCAAGCATTAAGTTCAGATTCAATTGTTCATAGACACTCAAGAGAACACTCTCATTACACAAGAACATCTACTCATCTAGATTAGATCAGATCTCTAAACCAAATCTCTTTGTGTTTATTAATCTAATATCAATAAATTAGTTAGCTACTCTAATTCATGCATTAAGAACAAATCTAGACTAAGAACCTAACAATTCCAATCCATTATGTTAAACAATAACTATCAAACCTGGTTTCTTGGAAAACTCCTAAAACCTAACAAGACGACTACTCAGACATAGCAAAGCAATCAAAAAGCATTGTAGAAGAAAGCATATTCAAAAATCAAATCAATATATTAAAAATAAAATAGTTCATAAATTTTCTCCAAAATACAAAGTAGGAATCTGTCTCTCTGTAAAGTTCTAAAATCTAAAGTGTACGTAAAAAGAAAATAAAACTAAGCTCAAGGCTTTTATAGTTCAAAAGGAAAAATAAAATAAAAATCAAATAAGGAAAAAATATTGATAAGTCTTGAGGGCAATTTTGTAATTTTAGCAAACTTCATTCTTCTTCGACCACATGGATCGATCGATCCGATCAGGGATCGATCGATCTGTTCTTTATTTGAGATCAATCGATCTAAAGGGAGATCGATCGATCAGACTTTACATAAATTTCCAAGAGCATTGGATCGATCGATCGATCTCTTCCCACGCATATGATTGGATCGATCGTTATTCACATGGATCGACCCCTCTGTCTTCATATTGTCTTTTGCACCTAAAATCTTCTGAAATCTATCATTTTTGCTCCAAAACGTCCAAAACATCTGGAAGCATGAAAATATGCCAAAAATACAAGGAAGACACTCGAATAATGCCAAATAGCAAATATAAATACCCACTATAAGGCATTAACACCGAGTAATATCAAACAGTTTGGTTATACATTTGGGACCAACGGTTATGAGCCAAAGTCGTTCAGCTTCTGGCTCTACCGGGTCCAAGATGGAATCTTCAAAACCAAGAAGGAGACCTTTTAAAGCCAAAAGAAATAATTCCAAAGATGAAAAAACTAGGGCTCCAAGTATTCAAAATGAGGCATCTCAAGCCATCTCGTCGGCATCAAAAAGGAAACAAACACATTTGGATTCAGGCCCTTCTAAGCATGCCAAACTTAAGCAGCTTGAGATGGTCTCTCCTTCCATGAGTATTTTGAGTTGAATTTTCAAGGCCTAGGGAAGGCAAATGACTTGACAATTCCCAGAACCAAGGAACTTAGGAGAAAATGGTTATGTGATATAATGTTTTGATGGAAACAAAGAACAATGAAGATTTAGTGAATAACATTCAACTAAGTCTCGGTTATGATCATAAATATGTAGTTATTCCAATCGGTCAGAGTGGTGGTCTCTCTCTTTTCTGGAAACAAAAAGTGCAGTTGAAAATTGATTTTGCTGACAAACACTTAATAGATTGCTCAATAGTTATAGAAAATAGTTATTTTTCTGTTTCTTTTGTTTATGGAGATCCTACCAAGAAAATCACATATTTATTATGGGAAAGAATCAAGAGAATTGGGCAATATAGGCAGGCTCTAGTGTAAAAATAATAGATGATCAAATACGAGATTACCAAACTTTGGTACACCGAGTTTATTTTTATTAAAAAAATTTAAGATGTTTACAACACTCTTAACTGGATTTACACACAACCTACAAAACACTCGTATCTTGTGATCAAAAGGGAATCTAATCTAGCACAAACTCTTAAAACCACAATCTGATCTCACGTGTTGGAACACACAAACCCTTGTTCCAACAAGTAACTCAACTTGCCTATAAAATAACTGAAACAAAATCTAGTGTATTTCTTCTCTCCAATTTTGGCTCTACTCTAAAAATCACGCCTCCCTTGTATATATACAATATACCAATGAGAAACAACCTAGATTCACCTAAATCAAATATTTTCCTAATAAAAAGAAATAAACTAACAAACAAATCTTTTTATATTTTTGTTCCAACAAATTGCATCTTGTTCCAACATATACATTGTACTTTCATCCATGGTGTATCATTGGTGATTTTAACAATCTTTTACAAGGAGGAGAAAAGATTGGAGGCCCTTTTAGATCCTCTCAACAGTGTCAGGCTTTCATCAACATGATAAAAGGTTGCATAATGAATGAGTTACCTTCACATGGGAACAGATTCTCTTGGGGAGGAAGGCGTAGTGGACAATGGATTCAGTGCATATTGGATAGAAGTTTCACCAATGCTGTTTGGCTTAACCTTTTTCCAGCATCAATCAAGTATTTTTGGACAAAAGAGGATATGATCATCGTCATGTCCTCATGCTACTAACGATTGAATCTGATAGTTTCAAAGGTCAATTTCGATATGATAGAAGATTCCACTTTAAACATGAGGTCAAGGAACTGATCAGATCATCTTGGACAGTTGGACGTTCTGTGGGCCAGAAAAGTACTTTTGATTGTATCAAAGTATGTAGAAAAAAAAATTTTTTTTCTACAACAAGTGTGTTTCCAATTGAGTGGAATATAACACATCTCTGTCTAATCCCTAAAGTAAACAACCCAACGAAGATGGTTAATCTTAGACCTATCAGTGTTTGCTCTATGATTTACAAGATAGTGTCTAATGTGTTGGTAAGTAGACTGCAACCTTTTCTATCCAGCTTAATCTGTCAAAACCAATATGCTTTTGTGTCAAGAAGACTTATTACATAAAACATCATAATATCTCATGAAGTGGTACATGCTTTGAAGACTCACCCTCCTTCAGCAGAGGATTTTTTAAGCCATCAAATCATATATATCCAAGGCCTATGATCGTGTTGAATGGTCTTACATTAGAGTTATGTTGTCTGCTTTTGGTTTCCCTAGCCATTTCATTAATCTGGTTATGTTTTTTGTAGAAACTGTCAAATATTTTGTCCTAATTAATAATCAGACATTTGGTTATATTGAAATTCAGAGAGGATTGACACAAGGTGATCCTTTGTCTTCTTTCCTTTTTGTTATTTCTTCAGAAGGTCTTACAGAACTCTTAAACAAGGCATCCTTGGTTGGAAATTTATCAGGAATAAAGTTTCACCAGAATGGTCTAGAGATTAATCATCTTTTATTTGCAGATGATACCCTTTTCATTTGCAAAGAAAATCTTCTACAGTGTAGCAAGTTACAACTGCTCATTACTCTATATGACTCAGCTTTTGGACATATGATAAACAAAAGAAAATCATATATTACTTTTGGTGATAAGGTTCCAGAAAAGTACAAGAAGTATATAAAAGAAATAATGAGAATTGATAAAGAAGGTGGTGTCAGCTTTTACTTAGGCCTTCCTGAAGCTATGTCAGGTTCCAAGATCCAACTTTTGGATTATATTAGATCTAAGATAAAGGAACGAATATTTAGCTAGTTTTTAAAGATGCTATCATTAGGGGGGAAAGAAATTTTGATCAAGTCAATTGCTCTCTCAATGCCAGTTTACGCAATGACTGTCTTCAAGCTTCAAAAATCTATGTGTAAGAACTTAACATCTTTTATTAGGGATTTCTGGTGGAATTCAGAAGAAAATAAGTTGGATAGCTTGGGATAAGGTTTGCTTACCTAAGGACATCAGAGTTCTAGGTCTGAGGGATCTAGAGTGCTATAATCAAGCTCTTTTAGGTAAACAAGCTTGGAGGTTACTTCATCATTAAAAACAATTTTTGTAGCCAGTTTATCAAAAGTCGTTATTATCCAGACTCTTCTTTCCTCACGACACATTTAGGTTTTAGGCAATAGTGGTCTTTAATACAAGCAGGATAAGCAACTGCTTACAACCACTACTAATTATATTAAATTTCGGCTGCAAAATACTAATGATATTCATTAGATGAAGTGGTAGACTAGTGGTAAACTTTTAACGTTTTTTAAGATTTTTTAAAGTTATTTGTAAGCCTATTTTTTGTCTTGATTCTGGTCTATTAATATTCAGGATCGGCCCTAGTTCTATGCCATTGATAGGTTTAGAATTTAAATCCTAAAACTAATACTGCAGAGAATAGTTCAATGTAGTAAAGCTAGGATCGAATCCACAGAGACAAGAAAGTACATGATTTAGTTAAAACTTGAATCAAGCTAAAGCAGAATAATAGATTGGTTGTGATCGAAATCAAAACAGTAAATTAAAAGCGGTTGTAAACTATATAATAAAAGCGTCAGGATTCAGGGAAACCACAAGTGGTCAGGTTTAAAAGTTAAATTATCATGTAGGGATTTTCTTTGAAAATAGTCCTCAACATGAAAGACAATGATGGAATAATCTCCTCTCGGAGTATTAAACCATATGCT
>OVBE01017282.1:189-10510 GCA_900406425.1 Iberis pinnata | reverse complement strand
GATAAACCTAAAACAAGACCAAAAATGGCTAAAAATTAAAGCTTGTTCGAAATGGAGACACTTTAGGCCTTTTATTGTGTTTGATAAAAGCCCTAAAAACACATACAAGATAAAACATAATGATTAAACTGGATCTTGGCTCTGTTTTGTCCTGGAACCAAGTTGGTCGGGTCGGAGCTACTTGGCTCGATCGTGGTAACGTGATGTGATCGAGCCATGTTGAAGATGTGATCAAGGTGGCTTAGAAGTTGGGCTGGGAGATCGAGGTGCTTGGCCTGGACCATCAAGGTGAAGTTTGAGACGATCGAGGTAGAGGGCCGAGGTGTGCTCAATGGTGATCGAGGCTAAGGTTGAGGAGCCGAGATAATCGAGCCTTCTTCGTCTTGGCTTGATATGGGCTCCAGGTGGAGGAAGACTTGCAATCGAGGTGAAGGGATGGAACGATCGAGTCGACTTAGTAGTGGCTCGATCACGGGATCAAGATGAGGGGCCAAGGCTTGATAGTGAACTGGATGTTAATCGAGCCGAGTGACGCTGGCTCGATGTTGAAGTTGATCCCTCCTTGTTGAATTTCCTTTCCTTCTCCGAATTTCAATATCGTTCCGAAAGCTCCTGAATATCCTGAAAAATCTCCAAAATGCATATGTATGCAATGCTAATGCAAAACTTTCTAAAAATTGCAAACTTACTAATAAATTCTATGGATGCAACATATGTACAACTAAAAGACCCTAAAATGATGCTAAATGATTCCCTAAAACCACTAAAATGCAGAGACATCAACTCCCCCAAACTAAATCATTTCTTGCCCTCAAGCAAGTAATTCAGAAGTCTGGACGAGAGGTTTGAAAGTGGGAACTCATAACCAAAATATGCTGCTAACACAGGTAATATTAATGTCTAGGTTACTAGTTCTTGAATGCAATTCTAATCTCATCCTACTTAAACACCTTAGCCATATTCATCACAGTTCATTCCATATCAAATCCAACTCACCCAATGCATTCAAATTAATTTACCTCTTTAACATTCATTAAGCAGGAACCATGGATCAAGTCATGCACGTTCAATGAACTCATTTGGTTAAAGGACATGTTAAGGGGTAAAAATGACCCCTTCATGCAATGGCTAACAATTCAGAATAGGGTTCTCTTAAATGCCTATGGTTTCTCACTTTCTTCATTTGCACTAACTTCGCGGGTTTTACCCTTTTCATTCCATTGTCATCTCTTTTTCTGATTTTGCACTAACCTTATCTTTCACATTGTTTTTCTCTCAAACCCTTTACTAGCCCATTTTGCTTCTTTTTCATTTCTTT
Organism: Iberis pinnata; assembly: GCA_900406425.1. NCBI lineage: Eukaryota > Viridiplantae > Streptophyta > Magnoliopsida > Brassicales > Brassicaceae > Iberis > Iberis pinnata. Next base: position 9,192 of record OVBE01017282.1, on the reverse strand, counting down.
CCTCTCCCAAAGTTCTTAACCATACCCTTTATTTTACCAAATTTTCACATCCTTTCATTCTTTTTCCAACCAATCCCAATACCGAAAATCAAACCCCATCTAGTACTATCTAGTCCATAAAACGTCGAATAGAACTACATGATATTCCATTTCTGTCAGTTTAGACCTAACACTTTCTACCAAGCTCATTCCATAAAAGACCTTACACTAAGTAGTAAATTCATGGCTTAAAAGAAAGCAAGGTTCAAGGATGGGGATTCTACTTGGGTTAACAAGAGTTGTAAAATGGTAGAAGATAACCCAAATATGTATATACTATTCATGAGTTCAAATAAGCACACAAGCATGATAATAAACATCAGTTTGAAGTTCTAATAGATAGGGGAAAACTTCAAATCACAACATGCTTGATAAGACAAAGGATCATGCAAGTTCACATTCCAAGCATGGTGCAGTTTTACTTCAAACTAAATCGGGATGCATAAGACAACTAATAACCAGGGCACTAATACTTTCTGAGAAAATAGCATACTTACAAGGTTACTATCATCCTAGTTCCCTATGCAGATGCAGATGACAAACCTATATTTCTAACATCCTATATGCAACTACATGAACACTCTGTTTTTGAAAGACAATTTTCGAAAAAAATTCAGATTTTTATGGTTTTCTATGCCTTAAATCCCATGCATGATTGGAAATCAAGGAACAAACATAAAATTTTCATTAGATGATAGGCCCCTAAATCCTGCCCCAAACCTGAATTACACAGTCTCTGTGTAACCAAAATTCGTAGTTGAACTTAGGGGTTGGACAAGGAAACAAAAACACACATAAAGATCAGCAAGCAAAACAGCAAACAGAAACATGGGCACACTAAGAGGATATACAATTGGAGGTGGGGATGGAGATGGACCTCAGTAGGGTATGGAGAAGTTTGAAGAGATGTAGTCGTCCATCGTCTCTGCGGTATATCCTAAGTTTTAGTACCCAACGCTTCTTGTTGTTGTTGTTGTTGAATGCTGCGTTGGCTAGCTAATCCACGGTCCTCTCTTTCGTAGTGTTGTCTCTTCCTCCTCTGCATGGTCTTATATTCAACTAAGGTGTAACGGTGTGGTTGCTCAGTGCGCGGTTCCCTTGGACCTATGGTGATGGAGTGACTTCATTCTAAAGTATCAGGGGTTCGCTGCTTCTTGGAGGTGGTTGCCTTGTTTAGCTTTAGAGTTAGCTTCTTAATTTGAGTGGTCATTTCTTTGAACTTCCGGCTGAAGTAACTATCCTGGAATTTGTTCCAACTTTGGAGTTTGTAAATATTCTTGTGAGTTGCGGCTAAACTCTTTCCTTTCCTTGTCGTTGGAGCGTAGTAAAAGTAATAACACTCTGGCTCAATTAACTCCTGATTATTGGGAACATCTACCCTCTCAGGGATTATTTTATCAGCTATTTCCGTAGCTTCCCTGTTTTCTGAATAATGTAGAACGTCGGCACTTGGTTGAAAATCGATGTTGTCCCCCTTCCTGATAGTGGTGGGCCATTGGGAAATGATAGGCGCGAGTCCCCCAAGAGTGGGTGGGTGAACCTATACAGCTGCTTGTGCGTTGGACCTTCGAAGAAATGTGCATTTTTCAAGTAGCTTAGGTCAATCCATCTTGCAGGGTGACCTTGACCCTTAAGGGGAACCTTGCAAGCCCTTAGAATAGGAGTCATAATCTCCCCAATCGTTAGAGTACTACGACTCCCCTTTTTATAGAGCGCCCTTGCCCACTCCCTATACCACATTAGTTGGTTGATCAAAACACGAGATAGGCTAGAGTTAGCTCTATCACCTTGCATTGGATAACCGTTGGATGTATATTGCAGCGTAGATTTCAATGCCAAGTTTATCATTCCCATTTCTCCATCGGTTACATGTCCTGTCACTTCCCTTGCAAACATGGTGTTAGAAACATATTTTCGGAAGTACCACAGAACTGGGTTCCTTATGCCTGCATTATTTGATTTTCCTAAGCTATAACTCCCAACCCATATGGTTTCCCACAATGTAGTGACTTCATCCTTGTCAAAATCTGGGGTGTCATCAATGTTCCCATAAGATGGGAACCCATAAAGATGATTCAATTCACCCTCGGAAAGCTCATATGATTTGTCTCTCACAGAAAAGGTGATGTACCCCTGCAAATCATCGTCATAACAATACATCTGGAGAGTGGCCAGGAAGTGGCAAGTTTCTTCTTTGTACNATTGGAAGATTTGAAAAGGTAGGTCATGTCCTTTGCATTCTGAGAGCTCTGATATCACTCGATTTTGATGCCTTTAAGTGAATATTTATATTTGCTATTTTTCATCATTCTAGTATTTTCTATGTGTTTTGGTATATTTTCATGATTCTAGGTATTTTTGACGCTTTGGAGCAAAAATGTGGATTTGTGCACGAAATGGATGCAATTTGACGAATGCAGAAGAGCCGAAAGTTGATCAAAATTTGGAGATGTCGCTATAAATAGAATGGGCTGATATTTTATCTCAAACTGGCCACGTGAGTTAGCTTTCATATGAAAGTGATTTGAGGTCAATCCATTGAAGCAATAAGAAGTTATGACGATTTTACTAAAGACTGATCAAGCTGTCTCACAGAAGAAGCATATGCAACACGTGATTGAGGAGATCGATCGATCTACACTTGGATCGATCGATCCTGAAGACTACCAAACTTCCGTAATTTTGGATCGATCGATCCACACTTGGATCGATTGATCCACACTTCGATCGATAAATCCGAATGCTCGAGAATTATTGAAGAATGCCAAAAAGACAATTCTGTCATCAAGATTTATCATAGGTTTTTATTATTAGGTTTTATTCTCTTTTGAATTCTATATAAGAGAGAAGCTAAGGTTTATTTTTAGGGGGAGACCAATTTCACAACACAATTCATTATTTTCTTAAAGCTTTTCTGAAAGAGACGAATCCTGACACCTGTATTTTGGAGAAGAATTCTGAAATCTCTATTCATTACTGGACTACTTCATATGCCTTCCGCACATAGGACAGAGAAATTCACTCCACAAAAGAGCCAACTCCCCTAAAAGGCCTTTCTTTCATGCAATTGGCGACGCCATCGCCTATATCTTTCTTGTTAAGATCTTAAGCTTCCTGGACGTCTACAAATCTGTTAGGCATGAAATGTTTACATTGGGGAAGAGTTCATGCTATCATGTCGCTAAAAAGTGGGCTCGTGAAACACCTTTGAAAGTAGTGTTAAAAACCCTTACTTCATTAGTTGTAGAATAGCAGACATAAATGCCCACTATTATGCATTAAAACCGAGTAATATCAACTCCCCCAGACAGAGATCTTTGCTTGTCCTCAAGTAAAGAAAGATTCAATCTAGAGAAAAGGTTTGAAATGGACCACACATAAACTCACAAAATCTCAAAACCCATAAGTATAGTTTCAAACTCCAAAAGACACCAAATCTCAAACAACTACTTCAAATAAATTGTTTACCACCACTAAACAAATAATTGTTCCCTACTCTAAATCCAAAATCAATCAAGTACCAAATCATATCAACCAGCTCTTTAAATTCAATTAAGTCCATATGGACGCTTACCTGAAGAGGTATAAATCCAATCATCTCCCCATATTTGCATAACAATCAAATGAATCCTATCGAAATGCCCATACCAAACAGAGCATTAACCGACTTCCAATCCTGATCCTTTTTCTCCCTTTCTCACTTCTTTTCTTCTTTTTCTTATCTTACTACTTTTATCTTTTTTCTCTTTGCATTTCTGCGCTTTTTTTTTTTAAGGAGACGACAATTCGCTGGAGTCGACTACGGACTTCTAGGTCACGCTTTTAACCCTTTTCTGAACCGTTTTATTTTTAATTTCTGAAGTGGGAGAGAGAAAGGACCCAGACCGTACTGAAAGAGCTTGTCGGTTTTACAGAACACTCAAGAGCAAGGTATTTAATTCTTAGAGTATATCAACAACATGAGCAAGAAAATTCTAATTCAGATTAAGTCCAATCAAGGCAAAACCAGAACTTTTAAAAACAAACAATCAGTAATGGGGTTCCAATCATAATCTCAGCAATTCATCTAAGTTCGTAATCTAGAGAAATCAAATATCATACCCACACTTGGTTATTTATTATCATTGATTTTGATCATGATTCCTTCGACTCGATAAGACTCAGCGGATTCAAAACAAAAATTTTGAAAAATTAATCATTTATGAAAAAACACCCAAAATAAACGTTAGATCTGCATTTGTACATACTCCCTCCCCCAGACTTACTTGACACCGTCCCGGTGTGAAAATAGATCAGAGAGAATGACAAGATAGAAAACCGTATCAAAACACAGAAAATAGCAAATAACATGAGTTCTAAGTAATAGGAAAAATACTACAAATGAAGTTTAGACTCTCTCTCAATCAGAATGGTGACCCGAACCATCCCAAAATTCTTTCTGCTCAGCATACTCCATATCATCGTCACTATGGCGTTATCGTGGCCGGAAGCAACCTGAAACAGTCCTCAGATGCCGCCTCATCAAACTGTTGTTGTCACGCATCAATCTGTTGTTCCGCTGCTGCGAGTCCATAATCCATGCAATCTTCTCGTCCTGAGTCATGTCGTCTTGAACCGTTTGGAGGATGTACTCCTCCTTAACATTAGGAAACTCAGGAATCTCATCATCAGGACTCAGAGCTTGGGCTCGTCTCTGGTTGAGACGTCTTCGCCTAGAAGGTTTTGGGGGAACATGAGCAGCAGTAGGAGGCTGTGTCAAATACTCATGACCTGGTAAAAAATGCACATTGGCCAAAGATGTAATACCTGTCAACTTGGTCATTGGAAGCCTAATGTTGAAACCGTGAAAACCACTTGGTGTTGACAATCTATTGCTCATCCACCCGGTTCGTCTCTGGCCTGGTAGGGAAAAACTCCAATGCAATACCGACAACTTGTAGAAGTGGGGTAACTAGACTACCCATCATCTCAACCCTCGTGGGGTTCTTCAATGCAGCAAACTTATGATCATCTAGAACCTGAGCGAATAACCAACCGATGTTGGTGTCATAAGAATGTTGAGCTTGGTCCGTTTCATAAGAATCTAGTGTGAAACGACAAAGAGAATAGTAAAGAAGATGGAACTCTTGGTTAAGCATCGAACATGTCTCATGCTTCCTATAGAACATGTTACCCAAGATCTTGACGGAAAAGCGAATAGCGGGGTTTCGGATGAGAGTAAGCTTGGTGTTCTTTGAGATAAAATGCCCCCAACCTATAATACCCCAAAGATCATGAGCATTGTAGAACTTGGATAGCTTGTAAAGGTATCCGGATGCCCAGAACCCAAAAAGTGCTCCAAACTCAACCATCAGAATCTTGTACATCTTCGTTAAGCAAAAGAACTTAACCTCAGTCTATGATTGATGGGGGTTCTTATAATCCTTATTGACAATGGCGAAAGATTCCAAGACTTGGCGAGCGAGGTTTTCATACAGAGGATAAGTTTGAAACGGGAAGTTACCGAGACCATACCAGGGAATAGAGCTTGCACATCTTCATCAAGTCCGAGATCTTGCAAAACTGAGAGGTCGGCAAACCAAGTTGGTTCAAATTTGGTATGGATCATCATGTTGTAGACATGGAATCAAAATGATCCCATTTATCACAAATATTCCGACCAGTCCAAGTCTTGTGGCTTCTAAGCGCGGGAGCGGTGAATGAGGGAGGGTTGCAGAATGGAAGCTTGGGAGTTCTTGGCCAAGGAAGATTCATATACTTCGGGTTGATGTGTGGTTCAGTACTGGATGCAATACCCTACTGTTTCTTTGCAGCGGTAGGATTCGTTTTCTTGGCAGCTGAAGGTTCGTTGGATCCGGAGACACGTTCGCGATCTATGTTCCTAAAAAAAGGACTCAAAAGAAGAAATGAGTATCCTGAGCAATCCATAACATATCAAGCAGGAATCGAGATGCTTCAAGGATAAAACAAACGAGACATGAGACAAAAATCAATGATAAGCAAGTGATCAAGACACAAAAGGCGATGGTGAGAAATGATTTTAGAGCAATACTAAGCTAACTTAGCAAGAAATCAAGTAAATGAACCATCAAAAAGTCCATATGCAATCGATTTCAAACTCAAAAATTGAAATTTGAGGATCAAAGAACCGGAACCAACACAATCAATCAACAACAACCATTCATAAACCAAGTGAGATATAATTTAAGCGAAAAAGCATCAAATCCGAAAATTCCAACACAAACCCTAAACACTTAAATAAATAAAAAAAATCTCAACCTCAATCTCAACAAATCAACATGCATTATTCAAATAAGCACTAAATGAAGTATTAAGCCATCCTAGATATCAATTCCAAGACTAAGATCATTCAATTCAAAGATACCCAAAACACAACCCTAATTTTTGGAATGAAAAGAGGATAAATCGGAGCCATACCTTGGTGAATCGATAAAAAATTTAGAAACGGATTAAGCACAAAAAACTAAGTGGATTTGAGCCCAAAAACGTCAAAAACGGATGAGATTTGAGGGGGGTGGAGTTTGTGAGAGATGAGAGAGTTTGAAGGTTTTGGAGATGAAAGTAATGGTGAATGGGGAAGAAATTCGAGTGAAAAGGAGGAAAGGGTGAAAAATCGGTCCAATTCCAAGAGATTTAGTTTAAATTACAAAAATCCAGTTTTATTTAAGTTAATTTTGGTTTACCTGAAGGGGTGCCCGATCGAGATGGTTGTGACACTAATATATGGTTAGATTCATGGATTTGGGATCGAAATTTACGAAAACCTTCTCCTATAAATGAAAATGTAGACCTGCTAGAGAAAGTTCATTGTTTAGTCGATGTAAACCAGAGAAATTGAGATTTCAATTAGCTTCGGACGATGTTGGATGAGCAAGACGTAGCCATCATATGTCAGAGGCGCCCTTTGGTAAATAGACAGGATTCTTATTACTGGCATTATGCAAAAGGAGGGAATTTCTCTGTCAGTTCGGCTTATGAGTTGGGAAGTAGATTAAAACATCAAGAGATTTAAGGAGAAGCAGAACATCAACCTTCAATTAACGCTTTATATCATGAAGTGTGGAGATGTAAGATACCTGCAAAAATCAAGCATTTCCTATGGCGTATATTGCGATGTGGATTAGCAGTGTCTCAACGACTAAGAAACCGTGGAATGTGTGTTAATGATGGATGCAATTTCTGTAATGAGTATGAATCGATTAATCATATATTCTTCTCTTGTTCTTTTGCAAGACTTGTGTGGGCACTATCCAATGTGCCATTCCAAAATGACGGATTTAGCTCATCCATATACCAAAACATGTATCATCTCTTTGCATTACGGCATAACCACAATGTTTCAGAGGACCTTAGAGAGTTAGCTCCTTGGATTCTTGGCAAATATGGAAGAATCGTAATAGGAAGCTGTTTGACGGAGTTATGATTCCAGTACCGGACATTGTTAATATTGCTTTGAGATGTAGGAATCAATGGAGAGCAGCTCAAGCTTGTACTACTAACGATAATAAAGAGACAAAGAATGATGCAGGTCAAAAGCTTTGGATGGCTCCGTCCACTGTTGAGTTAAAGTGTAATTTCAGTTTTTCTTGGGCAAAAAACAGAGCTATTTCTAGAGCGACGCGGGTTGTTCGGGATCATGAAAGGAGAGTTTTATTTCGTAGCAGGAGGTCGTACTCTAATGTCTTCTCTCTAATTGAAGCTAAGTTCAATGGATGGGATTGGGCTCTCCAAAGTATGGCTAGTATGAACTTTGATAGGGTTGTTTTTTCTGCTCATCCTTGGATATGATAAAGGCTTTGAACCAACCGAATGATTACCCAACTTGGTTGGGTTTCTTAGATCCTTTACTGGCTTTCACAATAAATAAGCCGAATTGGTGAACACAGTTTGAAGATAAGAAGTGTAATGAAGGTGCGTTTAAAATTTCCCAAAGCTTGACATGTGAAGGAAGGTATACGTCCTATGTAGCTACGGGACCTCCTAACCGGCTCAGAGATTTGTTCGAAGCTGAGCATAGAAGGTCTCTACATCAAGGGGATAGTTGATTTTTTTGTTTCAATTGCAGTAGGCTCTGTTTTGATGGCAGAGTCTTATGGTCATTGTTTTGTTTGTTATGGCCCAAAAAAGGGGTGTTCGATCGATCACACATGTGCCCGATCTGGTACCTATGTCGAAAAATTCTAGGGACTTTTGCTCGATCGGTCCTAGCGTTGCCCGATCGTGCATTCTCATTGGATCAGATATCTGTAAGTTCTGCATGATAGATTCCAGTCTTGGCCAATCGGGCCAAAGGATCGAAATTTTCCAGAGACCTTTGCCCGAACGGGCAACATGTTTCCTGATAGTACAAAAGGTTCGGACCAAAAATTCTTTTTTCTCTCTAAAATTTTCCCGATCGGGCAACATTGTGCTCAATCAATCACTTCGACATCCGAGTTTAAGATGATTTCTCGAAATTCCTAAATCACACAGAACTCAAAACTGGAAATTAATATGTTACTAACTAAGCTAGGACTGACTCAAACTAATAAATAACAAAACTAAATTACTAAGACAGTGGGTTACCTCCCACTCATCGCTTATTTAACGTCAATAGCTTGACTGTACTTACCTCTAAGTGGAAGTGAGATCAACAAGAGGTATTTCAGCTACCTCTGTAAGCTCTGAAGTAGCTAAATAAGGCTTCAGCCTTTGACCGTTTATAACGAGCGCATCACCTTGACGATCAAACAAAACAACTACACCATATGGTCTCACCTCTCTGATCACAAACGGTCCAGACCACCTAGATTTCAACTTACCAGGGAAAAGCTTCAGGCGAGAAATATAGAGAAAGATCTGATCACCTGGCTAAAAATCTCTTGGGATGATCTTCTTGTAGATCCTAGAGTTCTCATAAGATATGTGTCGAAATTCTTCTAACTCATGGAGTTGAATTAGACG
>OVBE01017281.1:0-10510 GCA_900406425.1 Iberis pinnata | reverse complement strand
TAGATCTAGCACTATATGATACTTCTTTGGGGGGGAAATAGCTCGTCGACCTAAGTTAAACTTACAAACCTGAAACAACCAGAAAAGAGAGCCCACAAAAAGACCAAAAAAAGGGCCTTAAACTAAAACAGAGAGAGGCAGAAGAAAGCAACAACAGAGGTCTAGAGCATTTCACTACGAAACAGAGCATCTAACCACCTTGGGTGGCCTGAAGCTATGTAGGACGAGACTTTACCTTGCTTGGTCACACTCTCTACAATGAAGCGAACACCTCTATTAGCTTTAGCATCTTCAACTACTATCCTCCAAAAAACCAAACCAGAGAGTTCTTGTAAGATCTCCTGAGCTTGAATGGTGAAGAAAGGCCATCCCGATAGCTTCAATATAGCTCCAAAATAATCCTTAGCATCAGACTCTATAGGGACCTTGTGGATACATCTGACAATGAAGACAATCCCACAAAAGCTCTGCGGCTATAGGTCACATCTGACAATGAAGACAATCCCACAAAAGCTCTGCGGCTATGAAGTGAGACATGACCTTCACTGTTCCTTAAAACCCAAGCACCTCCTCCTAACTTCTTCTTATCATTCCATGACCAGGCGACATTGCATTTTAACCATGGATCTGGTGGCCTCTTCCATTTGATGATTTGATGAGAATTGAATGAAGAGGTGGGATAATCTAGAGGCTCATCTCTATTCTGAGCCAGAAACCAAAGCTCTGCCTCTTCCTGACTTTTTTGAATAACTTCCAAGGCTGAAAAGGTAAGGCTCCCAAATAAAACATTATTTCTGTTTTTCCATATATACCGGATTATCCAGGGGAAACAGTTTAACACTTTTTGTCATAATTTGATTTCTGCAACAATTTGAACAGCTAGTCAATGTTGAAGTGAACCGAGATAAGATCATAACCATGATCTGGATGGGGGATCCCTGAGAGGGCCCAGAATTGTCTCGCCAAAAGGACATGAGTATAGTAAATGGTTTATTGTCTCTATTCCCATCCCACACGTCTGACAATCTTCAGATGTTCTAACTCCTCTTGAATTGAATGTTGCTACAGCCACTGCATTAGATATATATTTCCATATGAAGAACCTTATCTTGGATGATGTTTTGAGCTTCCATTCTTGAGCTTTAAGGTTTTTAAAAGATGGTAATTGAGCTTCAAAATATTGTGATGGACTAACAGTGTGGTTGGTGGCCGCCCAATATCCCGATCTCACTGAGTATGCTCCTGATCTATTATGTTTCCAAGCCCAAATGTCTTCATGAGTTATAACCGGCTGTTTAGATAGGATTATATCTATATCCTTTTGAAAAAATAGTTGATTAAGTTTTTCTACATTCCATCTTCTGGAGGAGGCATCTATCAAATATGAATCCATTAAGTCAAAGTTGACAGTGAAGTTCTTTAACAATGGTAACCTCGGTACAGAGTCATTAATCCATTTAGATTCCCTTACCCAAATTGATCCTCCATTTCCAGTGATCCTGTTGAACCCAATTATCAGTAATTCCTTTCCAAAGCTAAGGCTTTCCCATCCATATGATGGTTTGTTCCCTAAATTGGCCATCAAAAATTCTGAGTTTGGAAAGTAGAGGCTTTTGATAAATCTTGCCAGCAAGGACTGAGGCTCTTTTAGGATTTTCTATGCATTTTTGGCTAATAATGCTTGATTGAAACGTTTTAAGTCTTTGAATCCAAGCCCCCTTCATCTTTATGCATACATAATCTTTCCCATGCCACCCAATGAATCTTCCTCCTCTTTTCCATTGAATTCCACCAAAAGTCAGCAAGAGCAGAAGTAATGTTTTTGCAGTTGGTATCTCGGATCTTGAAGCAAGACATAGCAAACACTAGTAGGGCTAATGCTACTGCTTTTAACATAATTTCCTTCCCTCCATGAGACAGAGATCTTGCAAACCATCCTGAAATTCTACTATGGAGTTTCTCATTAATAAAATTTAACAGCTTGACTTTAGAACCAGAGTAACATTCTGCTAATCCCAGATAGTGGCCCAATCCACCTTCATTTTGTATATTAGACGAAGCTTTTATGGCCAGTTTGGAGTCCTCAGGTACTTTATCTCCAAATGTTAAGGAGGATTTCTGTAAGCTTATCACCTGACCAGATTCCTTACAGTACTTATCCAAAACATGTTGAAGATGGATCCATTTTTTTCTGATGCTTGGTACACAAATAGACTATCGTCTGTAAATAGTAAATGGGATATAGATGGGCCCTCTATAAAAGCTTGAATCCCCACAATGTTACCAATACTTTCTTCTTTTTTTGATATGATGAATGAAAGCTTCTGTACACAAGACAAAAAGGAAAGGAGAGAGGGGATCTCCCTGTCTTAGACCCCTTTGAGGACAAATCATACCATGAGGGTTGTTGTTGATGAGTATGGAGTAAGTCACTGATGATATACAAGTTTCCACCCACTTAAGCCATTTGGAATGGAATCCCATCTACTTTAGAACTCCCATAATGAAAGGTCATTCCATGCGATCATAAGCCTTGGACATGTCTGTCTTAAGAGCCATGTGAGTTTCTGAGAAGGTTGGGTGCGTTCGTAAGCAGTGCAATACTTCATGGGCTATCAAAATGTTATATGTTATTAGTCTATATGCTACAAAGGCTATTTGGGTATGGGAGTTAAGCTTTGGCAGCAATGGTTGGAGTCTTTTCACCATGATCTTTGTGATGATTTTATACAGGACAGAGCATAGGCTAATTGGTATTAAGTCAGCCATGGATGATGGATTTGGAATTTTAGGAATGAGACATAGAAGCGTATAATTCCATTCTTGATGTAATACTCTTGTCTCAAAGAACAGTTGCACTTCATGAATGATTTGTGGCCCTATACTGTTCCAGAACTTCTGAAAGAAGAAGGGCAGTGAAACCATCTGCACCTGGGGAACTCCCTGGTTTGATAGAAAAAACCGCTGTTTTAATCTCATCAGGAATGATATTTCTAATCAGGTTTTCATTCATCTCTGTTGTTACTGAGGTAGACATGGAGGAAAAATAATCTACATTCATCTCGGGGGTAGTTGATGTAAAAATGTTGTTGAAGTACTCAACTGCAACAGCCGCAATTGATGCTTCCCCCTTTTGGATATTCCCATGTTTATCATGTATCTCAACTAACCTTATCTTATTCCTTTTAACTTTAGCTGCTTCATGAAAGAATTTTGAATTGATATCTCTATCCCTTAAGCATTTGAGTATACATTTTTGACTTCAATATTTCTCTTCTTCTTTGTATATCATGCTTATCTCTTTTTTGAGTATGTAGAACTTCTGCAGACAAGTATTCATTGCTGATTGTTCTTGTTCCAACTCATTTTGTAGCACTTTAAGCCTTGTGTTTGAGTTCAAGTTCAAGTTTCTCTTTAATTTGCTTAAAGCCCTCCTAGTCAATCTTAATTTTTCATTCACTTGATTTGTCTCTGTGTTATTAGTAAGCCTCCATATCTCTCTTATCACTTCATTCACCTCATGTTTAACCAGGAGCCTTTTTCTGCTTTGAAGTATCATTTGTATGTCTCTTGTGGGGACATCATCTTCATCAGTACAGGTCTATGATCTGAATCCCTGTAATTTAAAAAGGCTTGGTTACTTACTGGAAAGGAAGAGAACCATTGCTGATTCCCAAAACTCCTATCCAGTTTTGAATGTATCCACTTTTTGTTCCTTTTTCCTTTCCATGTAAACGAGTTTCCTGAGCTTGGAAGTTCTACCAGACCACAAGAATGTAATATCTGGTTGAAAGGTTCAAATGACTTTAAAGATCTTAGTGGACCACCAAGCTTTTCCGAGTTGTCTCTGATTTCATTAAAATCCCCAACAACACACCAAGGTTCCACTATGTTGTTACTAGTTCTTGTAAGTCTTTCCCAAACAGATTCTATATATTTATAATGAGGGATCCCATATACACAAGAAAGGAAAAATACTTGGCCAGAAAATACAATTTGCAGATCTATTAAGTTTCTACTATAAAATAAAATTGAAACATCAACATCCTCCTTCAAAAAAAACTTAAAGACCACCACTTTCACCCACTGGATCCACCGTAAAAACCTTCTTGTAACCCAACCAGGCTTGAAGGTCCACCAAAACATATCTTTTGTTCATCGTCTCCATTAAAAAAAGAACCCCAAGGAAATACATCAGACGCATTTTCTTGAGCCTAGGAACTGTCAAGTCCAAATAACCTCCCAACCCTTGACAGTTCCATGCTAGCACACTCATGGCTGGTGGGACAGTCCCTTAGGAGGAACTGTCCCTTCCTTTGTGGTTAAGTTTACTCTATCTTGCTTCTCTTGTTTTTGCATCTTAGAAGGGCCTCGTTCTTCATATCCAGCCTTTCTTTTTAGAGATTCTGGAACCTTTGTAGATGTTGATTTGAGATATTCCTTAATTGATAAAGGCTTCTGGACCTTTGTGGATCTTTTTACCCTTGAGAAAGTTTTATGTGTCTTAGGTAAGCCAACTGTAGAACCTTATGACCCATCATCTTTCTCTTTGTGCTGATCATATCCTCTGTATCTTTAGATTGGCTCTGTGTCACTAATTCCATTGCTCCATTCTGTACATCTTCATGAAGAGACCCCTTGGATGACTGATTAACTTGTACACACATTGCATCTACTATCTTTTCATTTGTCCTTCTTCATGTTTCAGTAATATTAACATCTTCAACCAGAGAGAAATCAAAGACATGACCTTTACCCATATCAATGTCCTTCGTAATGTTAGCATGCTTCTCCAGTCTTAGTAAGGGGCTTTTTTTGGTAGTGAGAGTCTTCTCTGCTTCTTCAATTGAAATCTTCACTCTTTCCTCACGAACTTTCCTTTCAGGCCCTTCAGCTGCTAATAAATACTGCCTCATATGATCCATAACTCCGGGATCAATCCTTTGTCTACCTGTTTGTGGATCTATCCCAACCTGATCCTCCTTTAGAACACCAAATAAGGGATCAGAGACTTGAAGGAAGTCCTTAATCTTTTGCTGATCTACTTTTTTACGAGAAAAAGAGGATGAAGAGGAATCTGCTGGGGATTTTGGGAGCAATGGGCAATTTTCCTTAGCATAAGTCATTCTTTGGCACGAGTAACATCTCCTCTGCACTTTTTCAAAGTCAAAATATGTTGTAAACAAATCTCCATTTGGGCAGAGAATCTGTTTAGCTCTTCTTAAAGGATTGTTCACATTAAACTTGATCAGCACTCTGACAAAGTCCCTAGTCTGAGGTTGCATCGGATCAAAAGCAACATTTTTGACTTCCCCTAAAATGTTACCAATATACATAATGGTCGCCTCTGTGAGATGATTAACCGGGATATTGCGTATCCTTACCCATACCAGCATATATTGGAGATAATCTTCAGGAGGCTCCTCTGTCCATTTCTCTAGGACAATAGACCAATCATTATACGTCCAAACTCCCTTTTCGAGCACTCTTTCAAGATCCAAAGAATTCTGAAAGATGAATTGAAACTTCTCATGAGACAAAGCTATGCCTCTGATCTGCCCTTCTAAGCCCCATTTACGAGGTAAGTCTAGAATAAGACTCAGCATCTTATGAGCAGGGGGATGTAATGCTTTTCCTATTAAGCTTAACTGATTTCTCTCCATCGCACTGAATTCAGGTCTATATGGAAGGATCAAAGGCGATTCTTGTTCAGCTTCGATATTCAGAGCATCCAGAGCTTCTTGAAGAGGGGAATCCATTCTTGTGCCACGAGTTATGAGATGAAGTAGATAAAGACTTAAATCGAGAATCATATCTTCATAAAAGGGATTCAAATGAACACACATGAATCTTGCAGAAGAAACAAAGGAGATTGTGCATTGTAAAGATCTTTCTTAATAGTGTATCAGGCTTGAATCCACCACAAAAATAACATCTTTCCACTGTTCAAACCTTCTAACTCTATAAGAAATGACTAAGCCCAAAAAAGGGATTTCTTGTGTTCCCACGTTTTTTTCACCAAAACCAATATGAACTGTTTCTGTTTTCTATAAATGTTTTCCTACGACTCAAATAATATATGAATTTTTCCGTATAAATTCATCATAAAATGTCAAAAATTTATTAGAAACTTGTTATTTAGTGTCTCACAAAATTTCAACAAACTTTTCTTGCAATTACTTTTTATAAACGATTATTTTCAACTATACCAAAAAATTTGCATTTAGACTAGATTCAAGGGTTAATTTTCGAAATGTACATAAGATTGAGAAAATTAGGTGGATTTACATTGCGGTGTATAATTAGATTCTCGGTAATAATATACCGTTGATATCTCGACGCTGCCCTTCGGTGTTGCACATGTGCTAGGAGAAAAAGGCGTAGCTTCCAGCTGTGTTTGAGTGAGGTATCAGGCGGCTGTGTCAAATCACTGAAGTCATATTTATCCGTCATAACCATATCGTAACAAAATAAAGTAAAGATTTTGAATTTTCCCCCGAAAAACAACAAAGGTCATAGCGGGATTTATATATTTGCCTTAGTAAGCTAGGTATTTGTCTGTAGAAACCAAAAAAAAATCGGATGGATGGTATACCAAACGCCGCGCCGGTGAAGGGTGTAAAAAGATTATCGGTTGTAAGTGATATCGTCATAAATTTTTTACTTATTTAGTATAGACCGAGCTGTTTTAAGAGAATTATTCGATTTCCATTTTCGTATTTGTTCTTTGTCGCGAGAATCTGTTTTAGAAAGCCATAATGTGCGTGACAGTACTTTCTTCGAAGATGATGAATAGTTAAATTCTTGCAACGATGACTACAATTTTAAAAATAACTAAGTAGAGGGGATTTTTTTAGAATTTTACGGAAACCGGAAACTAGAAGCGAGAGGTCAAGAAGGACCAGAGAGAGAACGAGAAATAAACCCTAACAGGCGGAAAACCAAACCCTGGAAGGAGAAATTGAACCCTAAGGTATGTTTACGGAAATTGTAACATAGTTATGTGGATGCATGAGAGTAGTAATTGAGATAAATCACCTACTTGTTTTGGTATATTAAATATCAGGAAAATTATGGGCAAATAAAACTGAAAGCATGGTTAGACTAATAACTAAACTGGGAACGTATACCCTAAAACGCAAAATATACCCAAAAAACATAATATTTAACCTCAATGAGGGCAAAAGTTAAACCCTAATAGACAACAATATACCCAAAGAAATAAAATTTCACCCCAAGAAGAGGAAAAACCAAACCCTAGTACACAATAATATACCCAAATAAATAATGGTTTACCCCCAAACAAACAAAAAAAACCTAAGCCTACTACGCAATAATATACCCAAAAAAATGTTAAATAACCCCAATAAGAGGAAAAATAAACCCTAATACGCAACAATAAACCCAAAAAATTAACCGGAAATGTTAAGAACAACCTCCTGTTTAACAACTATATACTTATGACAATATACTAAGTACGTCAACTTATTTTGATGATTTTCACTTGAGTGCTCAAGAATTAGTGAGAGTTGTAATGGGAAATTGGATTAAATTTCCAACTAAAAAATGGTCGTTTATACCGAAAGCGAATGAGGAGATCAAACAAATACGAGTTTACCTTGACATGTCATATTCAGAACTTGTGAATCTCATTGCCCTGACTATTGATTTTCAAGGGTCGTTTATAAATATGATTATGTCGTACGAGTATCCTCAGTGGATGTTGGTAGGGGAAGACACTCAAGTACCTCCACAATATATAAAGGAGGAGCTTGATGTGCGAGTGTTTGTGCAAATGCGTAGGGACATAGAGGAAGTGGATCTGCTTGTGACAATAAATCCCGAAGTAACTGATAACTCGAGGCCTAGTTATTGTTTTTGGGAGAAAACACCAAACTACGAAAGGTCTGCAAACGAGGATGACACAACTAGCAATGAAATGTATAACGACACAAGTAGCTACTACTTTCAGGAATTTATGATGGAAGCATCAAAGGGAGAAGAGGCAGATAACACTTCTGAAAGAAGGACCCCTACAGAGGATGGTACCAGTTCGGATGAATCCGGTGGAGATTTTTGTAAACTTATACGTTAGTAGATGTACCGACTACCCAAACGTGTAGTTTGCCTACTCCGATGAGAAGAGAAATTTGAGGCATATTGCAAAATCGAGTCGATGAAAAAGGGAAGGGAATATATTATGAACATGATGTAACTGTAGAACCGGATCCGCCTGTTCTAGACATGAGAACATTACCTGTTCAGCAAAAGATGGTGGGTAGAGGTAAAAATGTTCCTGAAAATTCAATTATCAGTGAAAGAGGACGCAACTCCGTAGTAAGAAGAATCTTTGAAACCTCGTATGACTCAAGAGGTACTATGAGTGAAGATGATTGTGTGGACCGTTTCAGTTGAGTAATTCCTTGATGGATCACAAACGATGAGTAAGTTGAGAACGTGTTTTTCATAACATAAACGACCCAACACTGTTTAGTCGGGACGCTCCCCCAACTTTCAACGATATGTGCACGAAAAGCACATATTTTCTTACATGATACTTTGTGTATCGGATTAGGTAGGCGAATTATTTAAAGTTTCATATTGTAATTAAGACTTGAGAAAAGTTTATTTTAATTGTGCATGCATAGATGGAGCTATGTTTGACCTTGATTACGAGGGAGACAAGATATTTGTTGGCCGTGTGTTAAAAAAAAAATCAATTGCAAGATTAAAATTGCAGTCAATGCCATCAACTGAAAGTTTAACTTTAAAATAGCACGCTCGTCACCCGAGTGGATGGTCCTTAAATGCACCTCATTTGTATGTCCATGGCGCATCTACGCTGCAAGAGTGAACATCTCTGGAAATTTTCAAATCAGATCAGCCACATTGGAGCATTGTTGTCCAATAGACGAGCGGAGAAACTATCATAAATTGGCAATAACTCAAGTGATTGCCGAATTGGTTGCCAAGCATTACTTATGCATAAAGAATGGTCCCAATCCTTATGGATTGAGAAAAATTCTACTAGATGAATTGCATGTCAATGTTTCATACTGGAAAGCTTAGAGGGCTCGGGAATTTGTGATGGACAGGTCACCAGGCTCAGTTGCTGGAAGCTATGGTATTATGCCAAATTACATGGCATTGTTAGAGCATATGAACGATGATAGCAGATGTTACATGGAATATATAACAGAAAGTGATGGGACAACACGTTTCAAGTACAAATTCATTTCCCTAGGTGCTTAAGGGTTTTTCTAATCTTAAGAAGGTGGTTGTCGTAGATGGAACATCTTTAAAGGTTAGGTACGGTGGTACGCTGCTGACCGCTGTTAGGCATGATGCTATTTTTCAAGTGTTTCCTTTGGCATATGGCATCGTTGATAGTAAGAACGATGATTTTTGGGAATGATTTTTTAATAGATTGAAGACATTTTTATATGATTCCGCTGATTTGGTTATTATATCAGACAGGCATGCAAGCATATACACTGGGCTTAAAAATGTATTATAACACAAAACCCACAAACTGATAGCTAATATACAAGGACCGATATACAGTTTACTGAAGTGAACTATTGTTTTGTAACGTTGTAGATGGACACAAGGGCGGTACATGTGTGATGTGTTGTTCACTTGTTCCGCAATGTGAAGACCAACTTCGAGTATAAAACTCTTAGTTATCTAATGATGCAAGCTGCAAGATCATACACAATCAATGATTTCAACAAGAAATTCCTGGAAATATAGAATACCAACCCTCTTTGCGCTGCATACCTACTCGATATTGGTAAGATCTATGTGCAATTAATTAATTAAATAGTATTAGTAATGTTGGTTACAGGTGAATTTGTACAAGTTTCCCTCATTGGACACGTTCTCATTTTAAAGGGAGACATATAACATAATGAATTCAAACATTACGTAGTCTTGGAATAATGTATTGAATGAAGCAAGAAAGTACCCATTGGTGATAATGCTTGAATACATCAGGATTTAGATTATGACATGGTTTGCTATTAGGCGTGAAGCAACTAAGAAAATTGACGGTGATTATTGTCTAACACCACAAATACGGAAGAGGGTTGAAAGCAAATACGAAGAGGCAATGCAAATGGTTGTAAAATATATTTTCCCAACACAGTACGGGGTTACAACCGAAAAAGGTGGAACTCACCTCATTTATTTCTAGGACGGATCTTGTAGTTGCAGAGAGTTTCAATTGATTGGACTTTCATGCTCGCATGTACTCGCATCTGCATCGAGTGTAGATCTTCCCACAAAACCAATGGTGATTATCGAGTATTTTAATAATGTTTGGGCTGGGGCATATGTTGAGAACATATATCCAATACTTTCCATTGGAGGCAATGTATTAACAGGTTCTTCGTTCAATAAGGGTAAGGAGTTAATGCCGCCAAAAGTTAGAAGGCCATCTGGTTGGCCAAAGAAACTCATGATTTTATCTAGGGGGAGCACAAGGTAAGGTTTTACATAGTTCTGAACT
>OVBE01017279.1:0-10511 GCA_900406425.1 Iberis pinnata | reverse complement strand
ACTATAAATACTCATGTAATCACCCTTAAAAGAGAGATGAAATTCTTCAGAGCTTTTTCCCACATAATCTAAGACCTAAACCTAATTTTACGTCTTGATTCAACAGTGATATTTTATTTTGATAAAGAAAACGTCTGCAGTTTTGAACAAATATAAAATAAAAATAGTGATTTTATAGTCATACCAAATGAGTTTGACTCGTTTTTTAGGAATAGTAGGGCTCTGCTCTTTCTTGATGACAAAAAAGTAGGCTCTGTTCTTTTAGTTGCTTCCAGCAATATAACTTGGTTTACTATGAATAGTAGCTCGTATTAACTTGAGTTGACATAGTACACATCTCAAACTTTATATATCCAAACTTTTTCTCTTTCAACTTGTTAGTTCTTTAATTTGCTATCCGAATTTACACTCCTCTTTATCAGAATTCCTACACTATTTATTATCACCAATTTCTCACATTTGTGATCAATTATTTTAATTTGCATTTAAAAAACTTAAACATGTGATTAGAAATTGGGTTTACATGAAACCGTCCTATTACCAAACCCGTAATCCAATTAAACCAATCTAATAACCTAACCATATTTGGACATAAATATAATCAACAACCCATTTAAAACAACAAAAGATACATAATAGTATAGGGTTAAGTTATTAGGTTGAAGAAATAACTGAAAGTGAAATGATATTTTGCTTCAACTGAAATTGATTTTCCGAAACTTCTTCCTAAACTCAAAAATGAAAATCACTGTTACAAGTAAACGTGAGGAGATCTCTAAGTACCTTAATTAGATTGTAATTCCAAAGTGAAACATCGAAATCTCGTATTTCCTCCGGTGAATTTTTGGATCTCCAAAACACAGCAGTTACTGAGAATACTCGTTTTGAACCCCATACATTTTCTCTCTTACATGAATTTCCCTAACGAGAGATCATCGTGCGATTAAATTATCTAAACATCCAAAAGAGTAGCCTAACAAAGCAAAACATCGAATATGATTCAAGTAATAACCCTAGGTAGACAGAACAATCAAAAGTCAAAATCACGGGAAGAACTCACCAATGATGGTTTAATGGTACAATCCAATTTGGGTTAGGTTATTAGGTTGGGTTAATTGGATTTCGGGTTTCATAATAGGATAGTTTAATGTAAATGCAATTTCTAATCACATTTTTAAGTTTTTTTACCGCGAATTAGAGTAATTGATCATAAATATGAAAAATTGATGATATGAAATAGTATAGAGGGTATGGTAAAGAGGAATGTAAATTTGGGTAGCANGGGGGGGGGGGGGGGGGGGGGGGGGGGGGGGGGGGGGGGGGGAGAAGTTTGGGTGTCTAAAATTTGGGGATTGTATTGATGTCAATCCTATTTACTTTTGTTTTTGTTTTTCTCAGTAGAATTTTTATTATGAAGAATCTCATGTAGTAATCTCATATCAAATTGAGTTTATGAAGTTTTTCAACTTTTCTAAAACAAGAAGAATTTTCCAGCTCACTACATTTATATTCCTATTGTAGTCAATATTCAATTAGCTCATTTGGCTCCCATCTACTGCTATACAAGCGTTAATCCTTTTGCAATAGTTTCAAACCTAACCCTAATTTGCACCTTCTTCTAAAAGGTTCTGCTTCTTCGCCTCATCTCTAGGCATCCTCCCAAACCCCAATTTACCCATTCTGCCTTCTTTAAATTTACCCTACTCCCCACTTACTCTTGCGATTCGACCACATGAATTCGACCTCCAACTCCGCCAGGATCCGACAATCGAGCGTTAGATGCAATACTACTCCTCTCTTTAGCATCTTTTGTATCCCAATATATGTATATTGTCTCCCATAGGTCTTCTAAAATCTACTAAGGAGGTCATCGTTTATGCCTCTCCGACCAATAAAGACGTTCAAATAAATATCCCGCTCTAAAGTCTCGAGAGTATTCACAGGTACTAAGGTCGATAGGCTTTATTAAGCTTAATAAAGACGTGTAACGATTGTATCCTAGGATTATGAAATTGTGGTAAACCGTCTTACTACGGGAAATTTTTAGAATTAAGGAAAGAGTTTCGACTCAACTCTGTTAGCTTTAATATTAGTAAACGTTTTAAACTCGGTTTTAACTCAATCCGACGGTTCCTACAAAAATTAATGACTTTTACAGATTTTTGTATCTATTTGTGCATTTTCATGCTACCAAACACTTACTGATTTTTATTTCTTGATATGCATGTTAATTTTACTAACCAAAACTTACAAATAAAGAATACTTAGAATCACAATTATTTTGAGATATATACTAAACTAAAAATTTTCTATCTATTTTACGAAACACATCATATAATAACATCATGTATCATTTTGCACAACATTATTCATACTCTCTTTATTTTTGAAAGATTGTCATTTTAACTTTTTCACACAAATAAATAATATTGGGTTTTCATAAAATAACATTAAATAGTATATATCAACCAATAGAAAAAGATGAATTCCTTGAAACACCATCAAAAGAAGTTCAAATTCTAAAACTACCACACACTTCCAAAAGTTCCAAAAATACCATACACTCTCAAATGTTCCAAAAATACCACAAACATAAAAGGTGAATTATAAGGATTTAAAATTTAATATTTTGGGTTTGGGTTCACTAAATAGAATTTAGGGTTTAGATTTGAAGGGGGTAGGGCTTGGTTTTGAGGTTATAAGGTTTAAATTTGAAGTTTTAAAGCTATTTCAAATTTTGTGGTATTTTTGGAACGAAAATATTTTTATTATATTTTTGGAAAAAATGTGGTATTTTTGGAACTTTTGAGAGTGTGGTATTTTTGGAGTAAACCTAGTTTTTGGTGGTATTTTTGAAAATGCCCATAGAAAAATACTATAACTATTTAATTGGTCATAAAAATCAATTCATTCAATTTATGCATTGAAAACCTAAAGTGACATTCATTTTGTAACAAAATAGCTAAAATAACACTCGGAAAGAGTTTCAAATTTCACAATTTTTCATGCAATTATGGTCCGTGCTTATTACGCGTGAAACTATAGAATTTGTCATTGGAGGAAGTATAAGAATTGATATAAAATCAGTTTAATAGAATATTCATCAATTAAATCCTTGTGATTTTTGTTTAACTATATCTACTATGTCCTATATATTAAAAAGGGAGACACTTTTTAAACAAAACATATAATTATATAAAATACCACTTACGCTATCCATGTATCCAAACACTCATTATCACACATTTGAAAAATAAAAATCATTGCAAATCGTATATTAAATTATATTAAATATTTAAAAATGAATATTTTGTATTTTTATTTTTAATACATATTTATTTCAATTTTTACTACTAATTAGTTACAAAATTTAATTATATTAAGATTTATCCAAATTAAAATGGCAAGAATAATATAAGTTATAAATTATATAATTAAATTATTATATATATAATGATAAATACGATTTTTCCATATACTACTAATTAGTAATATAATTAAATTATATTTAAATTTAGCCATATTAAAATAGCTAGAATAATAAATTTATAAATTATATAATTAAATACTTATCTAATATATATATATATTAAAATGGAATAAATTCTTATAAGAAACCATTAGATCGTAATAAATTACATGATATGATATTAAAAAATATTTATATAATAAATCATTTAATTTGATAAAGTAAATTTCACATTAGTAACTTAAATATACACACAAGATATGTTAAAAATCTTTACCAAGATTGTTTTTCTCCTTTTATTTAGAACTTTATTTTAAAATTTTATTTTATTTTACCAAATTTATTTGTAGATCATTTTATAAGAAAATATATTGTCTAAGACTATATATAACATATAACTTAATAATATTTTAAATAAATAATTTAAAATTTGTTAGTATTTAAAATAATATAAATCTATTTATATTAAATGTAAAATATGCTTATAAAATATATATTATTAAATGTTTATACTTTAATTAATAACTAATCTAACATATATTTTAAAATATCTACATACAATATAAAAATAAATAAAATATTTATTATGTTTTATATTATATAATTTCTACAAAATCATCGCATTTTTACTTCGATATTTATATTTTTCGACAAATTCTATAATCATCATTTCAAAATCTATATAATGATAAATGAAATTTAAGTCATACTTTATATTTTATAACACATTTTTGCGCATAGCGCAAGATATCATCTAGTTAGAAGTTAAATCAACTCATTTTCTGGCATATTCTACAATCTAAATTATAAGAAAATGAATAAAATTACTTATTTATGTCACAAAATATTATAAAATTATTAAAAGTTTTTCTTATCATAAAGATTATTGTTGATATCAAGTTTAGCACCTGCCCAAAAGCCCATTTCAGCTCAAGGCCCAGGTGGGCGACGACATGAAGAACCCAAAGCGACCTAGAAGGCCTGAAGCGACCTAGAAGGCCTGGAGCTAAGTTGGGCCGATGTGATGAGCTGGGTCTTCCATCTCGAAGCCCATTAGGTCACAACATGTAATTAGGATTTTAAGCATGTATTCTTAGTATAAATACCCATGTAATTACTCTAAAATGATATAAAAATTCTTCTTAAGATCACCTAAGCTTTAACCCACAAGATCAAAGACATAACCTAATTGTTAAGTCTTGATTCAACAGTTGGCGCCGTCTGTGAGGACTATCTAGCTAGACGATCTTACAATCTCTTTTATAGGAAAAAATCAATCGTAGCAATGACCACGGGATTAATCGAAAAAGCACCAGACGGATCCACCGTTGATGTGTGAAACAGAGACGATCAAATCAACATAACGGGATAAGATCGCGAAGACGAGATCCCCAAGATCACCATGCAGGACATATTGAACCAGATGAACGAGCAGAAGGCAGAAGCCGCTAAACTCAGAGCGGAATCACAGAACCTAAAGGCGCAGTTGGAAGGCATCACCGCCTCCATAGAAGAAAGGGATGCGCGCACCGTGAACCGAGATTTGTTTGGAGCATCCCAGCAGACACCCGAAACGGCAGCTGGACATCGAGGCCGACCTGACTACATGAACACAACGAGATTCAGAAGCACAACTGAGGATGTCGAACTCCAAAACATTCGTGAAGAATTAAAATTAATGAGCTCGCACGTAGACCAAGCCACCAGCTCGGCTCCTGACATTCTTCGTGCCATAGAAGAGACACAAAGGACGCCATTTTTCAGGAGGGTCACCGATGTCATAGTTCGGCACTCTGCCAAGATCAAGTTCGTGGGATATGATGGTAGGAGCGATCCGGTCCAGTACCTAACAGCTTTCACCATTGCCATGACACGAGCTCCGTTCTCCGCAGAAGAACGAGATGCAGGTTTGTGTCAACTCTTTGTTGAAAATTTATCAGGATCAACGCTGAATTGATTCTCCCGTTTAGAACCTGGAACCATCAACAGCTTTCAGCAACTTTTAACCGTATTCATTAAGCATTACTCAATGTACATTGCGAAGAAAGCTTCGACAACCGACCTATGGACGCTATCTTAGCATGAGGGTGAATCGTTAAAGGATTTCATTGACAAGTTCAAGGGATTTGTAGTTCGGATAGTAATTAATGATGAAGGAGCAATCGCCGCTCTACGATAATCTCTTTGGTTTAATTCAAGGTTCAAGGATGAGTTACTCATCAACCCACCACAAACACTAGAAGATGCACTTCATAGAGCCAACAAGTTCATCAAAATAGAGGAAGAACATGCTGTAATGTCTAAAAAACATCACGTCGTGAAACAAAGCCGAGATAAGGACGAGATTCCTCGGGAACCTAGGCAGCACTACTCAAGAGACAGGTGAGGTCGCGCCACCTACGCGATCACCGAAAGAGGGAAAACCGTAAACCAACCTCCACCTTCCGACGACCATTCGGAAGCATACTGTAATTTCCACAAACGAAGGGGGCACAAAACCGCAGACTGTCGTCACTTACAAGCTATCTTGTTAAAGAAATTTCAGGACAGTGAGATTAATACTAACAAAAGTAGGTACAACGATCAAAGACGAAGCGGGAACTCGTGGCATAATTCGGCCACAAAGGACAACACCCACCACGTCAGCATAGTTCGGGAAAAGAGCTCACATACTATCGACGATATGACATCCCCCACTCGAACTCGAGATCGTAGCCCAGATGATCGAGCTACAGAAGGATCACTACCAAGAAGACGAGTCAACGTGATCATGGGTGGCTTAACTTCCTGAAATGATTCGGTGAGATCAATCCGAAACTCCGAACGACGAGCTGTTACTGCACAAAAGGAACAAACAAACATTACGCCGACCTCCCAGCCGCTTGAGTTCGGGGATGCCGGACTAAAAGGATTGAGTCAACCCCACAACGACTTCCTAGTTATCGAGTTGGTCATCAAAAATACGGAGGTAGCTAGAATACTAGTCGATACAGGAAGCTCGGTGGATATCATTTTTAAAGAAACGCTAGACAACATGGAAATCAACACCGAACTAATCAAAGACGGCAGTAAAACACTCACAGGTTTCAGTGGAAAAACCATCTCTTCCATCAGAACGATCTAGTTTCCCATTCAAGCTGGGGGTTTCACCGAAATGGTCATGTTCGTCGTAATAGAGCAGAAATCCACATTTAATGTAATCTTAGGTACACCATGGCTTTATTCCATGAAAGCAGCAATATTGACCTACCATTAGTGTATCAAATTCCCAACAAGCAGGGGAACGTGGACGATTACGGGAAATCAGCGCATAGCTCGGACCTGTTTTCTAACAGAACACTGTATGCAAATCTTGCAGGTATCAGAGAAAACCGAAAGCTTTCAGGCGACCTATAACTCTACACTAGAGTTAGACAAAGTCGAACAACTTAGTATTCACGTCGAGCACCCGAACCGTACTACAAGAATCGGGAAAGAGCTGGCCGAAAACATCAAAGCTAAATTAATCTCGCTACTAAGGAAGAACGCCAGCACCTTCGCCTGGACCATGGATGACATGAAAGGAATTGACCCTTCCATCACTTGTCACGAGCTAAATGTCGACCCTACCTACAAGACAATAAAGCAAAAACATCGCAAACTAGGAACGGAACGCTCTCAAGCAGTCAATGACAAGGTAGAAAAACTACTGAAAGCCGGTTCAATCGCTGAGGTCAGATACCTAGAATAGTTGTCTAACCCAGTCGTCGTCAAAAAGAAGAACGGCAAATGGCGCGTATGCGTGGATTTCACCGATCTCAACAAGGCGTCCCCCAAAGAAAGCTTTCCCTTACCTCACATAGACATGCTTGTAGAAGCCACATCAGGAAACGAGCTCCTATCTTTTATGGTTGGTTTTTCAGAATATAACCAGATTATGATGCATATGCGGATCGGGAAAAAATGGTCTTCATCACGAACAAGGGAACCTACTGCTACAAGGTAATGCCCTTGGGACTCAAAAAAGTAGGAGCCACCTACCAATGCCTGGTGAAAAAATGTTCGCTAACGAGATCGGCAAGTCCATGGAAGTTTATATCGATGACATATTGGTTAAGTCCGCCGAGGCTGAGGACCACGTGCAACACCTGGAGAAATGTTTCGAAACGCTCAATGAAACTTAATCCAACTAAGTGTACTTTCGGAGTCACATTAGGCGAATTTATGGGGTACATCGTAACTAAGAGAGGGATTGAAGCAAACCCCAAGCAGATAGGATCCATCCTCAACCTACTAGCACCAAGAACGAAGAAAGAAGTGCAAAACCTTACATGCCGCATCCCGCGCTAAACAGATTCATCTCCTAAACTACTGACAAGAGTTTACCGTTTTACCAGATCCTCAAACAAAACAAGTGCTTTGAATGGGATAAAAAATTCCAGGACGTATTCGACAAGCTCAAATCATATTTAACAACTCCCCCCGTGCTTGCCAAACCAAAAATCGGCGAGACCCTCTATTTATATGTCACAGTCTCTGAGGTAGCCGTCAGTGGTATCCTCGTAAAAGAAAATCAAGGGGAACAAAAACCAATCTTCTACGCCAGCAAGTCGCTAAACGACACTGAGATGTGATATCCATCCATTGAGAAGATTTCTCTATCAGTAGTGTCTGCATTCCGAAAGCTATGACCCTATTTCCAGTCACACACTATCGTCTTACTCAATAACCAGCCGCTTCGGACCATACTCCATAGCCCAAACCAGTCTGGTAGGTTAACCAAGTGGGCAATCGAGCTCAACGAATACGACGTGGAGTATCAAAATCGTACATGCTCCAAGTCACAGGTCCTCGCAGATTTCATAGCCGAGATCCCACCTGGAGTAGATATCACACCTCCACAGAAACATGGAACCTTTATGTCGATGGCTCAAGGCGGAAGCAAGGGTCATGTGCAGGTGTCCGACTCGAATCACCTACCGGAGAGGTACTCGAGCAAGCTTTCAGGTTTAAATTTTAAGCATCCAACAACGAAGCAGAATACGAGGCATTACTAGCTGGATTGCGACTCGCCAAGAACCTCGGTGCTCGGTGAATACACGCCTTCTGCAACTCTCAACTTGTTACTAGCAATTTAGCAGCGAGTACACCGCAAAAAATTGATCGGATGCTGCAGTACCATCAGATGGTTCAGGAAAAAGCAAGCGAATTCAAAAGCTTCGAGCTCACCAAAATTCCCAGGAACGAGAATCAGCTCGCCGACTCACTGGCAAACATGGCATCCACTAACGAACTCGAGTTGAAGCGAACTATCCCTATAGAGTACATATCCTCACCAAGCATCACTAACATGATGGCTAACGCCATCGACGAACTTATCTCTTTTGACCAGGAGAATAACAAACCCGACTGGCGCACCGAGATAGTAGATTAGATTCTTACAGGAAAAGAACTAGAAGATAAAATGGGAAGCACAACGACTTCGAGTCAAGGCCGCAAGGTACACCATCGTGGATGGAAAACTATACAAATGATCCGCCTCAGGAATCCTGCTACGGTGCATCAACGGGGACGATGTGCAGCAAGTCCTTACCGAGCTGCATGAAGGAGCTGGCGGAAGTCATTCCAGCGGACGCTACCTAACTTTATGAATAAAGAAGCTCAAACATTACTGGCCAACAATGCTACACGACAGTCAGGAATTCGCCAAACAATGCGAGATGTGCCAACAACACGGACCGACAAACCATGCACCCACCGAACCGCTAAACGCTTCGGCAAACCCCTACCCATTCATAAAGTGGGGAATGGACGTAGTAGGACCTTTCCCAATTGCAAAAAATAAACAAAAGCTCCTACTGGTAATGACAGATTACTTCACCAAAAGGGTAGAAGCGAAATCCTATACGACTATCTAGGCCAAACAAGTTACATGTCTAAACTACCGTGGACTCCTAGCTCGGTAAAATGCAAAAAATGTACAAAGTCGTTAACGACCTATATTGTATGAGTATTGCAGGTACAAGACTTCATATGGAAAAATATAATCTGCCGGCATGGCATCCCGTACGAAATCACGACAGACAACAGAACTAATTTATGTGCAAAGACAGTAAAAGCATTGTGTAACAGGTGGACGGCGAACCAGTCGCACCGTTAAACAAACTATATTATTTAACACTAACATGTTACTTATTATTCGTTTTCTAGGTGGAATATCCGATTGAATCACTCCACACCGAGGTATCCTCAGGGGAATGGACAAGCCGAAGCCATCAACAAATCCATAGTCGACGAACTCAAGAAACGTCTAGACTCCAAGAAAGGACTCTGGGCCGACGAGCTAGACGGCGTCTTATGGTCTTATCAAACTACACCAAGATAATCCACCAATCAGACCCCTTTCTCTCTAGCACACGAAATCGAAGCCTTAGCACCATCCAAAGCAGCACTATTCAGTTTACGCCGAGTCAAGCTGCTAGATAACGAATCTACAAACAACAAAATGCTACTTGATTCAGTCGACGACATTAAGGAGATGCGAGACAGAGCACTGTTACGGAGAAAGACCTATCAACAAGCTGCAATGCGATACTACAACAAAGGCGTGAAGCAGAGAAGGTTCAAAGTAGGAGACTTAGTATTATGCATGACTAACGCGAACACAATAAAAGAAAACGCCAGTAAACTAGGAGCTCGGTGGGAAGGCCCATATGAAATATCCAAGATAGTCAAACCAGGAGTGTATGAACTAAAATCTAAAGACGGAACACCGATCCCAAACTCTTGGAATGCTACTAAACTTAAGAGATTTTATTCTTAGGTTCCATTGTACCGTGAACTACGACCTGGCTTGATCCCTATTATCAGGGTACGTAGGCAACCCACTGGGTGCAGCTATTTCAATTAATAAAAACCATCTTGATCACATGTTCAATGATCCCCGAATCAATCTTGGCATTTTCCCCTAGTACTTAAGTATCTAACGTACCAACTATCTTTAAAAATATATATATATATATATATATATATATATATATATATATATATATATAAAAATATA
>OVBE01017278.1:0-10512 GCA_900406425.1 Iberis pinnata | reverse complement strand
TATTTATATATATATATATATATATATATATATATATATATATATATATATAGTTTACAGCAAAAGAAATAGAGGTAATTAAATGTTTGACAATTATTTAATAGATATATTCTAAGAAAACAATTTGACATAAGGAAAAATTACACTTTAGTGCATATAGAGCCAAACTATTTATAGGAAATTGCATTTTACGATTTTGGTGGACTTTGAATGGTATCAATTACTTTCTTACCCTCCAGGTGAGCCCCGCGACGAAAGAGGGTGGGAGTGGGTGGTTCTCGTAATGAATACTTTATTTAATATAGGTATTTAGCTTTTCGTATATATTTTTTACTGATACAAAATCTTTACAACTACATCGCTTTACGAAACCCCGTCAATCATATATCACGTCACTTTTCAAAATTTCGACACTGTAACAATTTGAATTTCGAAGTTGTATCTGCGAAAGTGGGTAGAAAAAGGAATCAAGCATTGCAGAGGATCAGAGGTTTTTAAGTTCAATCACCGTTGGAGATAGCTGGAAAGCAAATCGTTAGGGAAGATGTCGTCGTCGACTCAAATCTACCTCGTCGCCTGTTTGCGACTGTCAAATACCCAAAATCAAGGTTGAACATTGTACTCTAAACTTGAATATCTTGCTCTTATTGTCGTCAAATTGAAAGGTACTCCGAAACTAGAAAGGATTTTTGCATCTTCGTTCGGCACACTGTTCGACATTCGCCTATCTCATTGCCCAATGGCGTCGAAGCTTGTACACGCCTTGCTTTGCCGTCAGTTAGTGACGAAACGGAAGAATGAATTATGGACTATTTTCGGTGGACACCCACTCAAATTCTCACTGCTCGAGTTCACGATAGTAACCAGACTGTCATGTGGAAGTTACCCGGATGGGTATGAATCTAAATGTAGAGATAACACGACTGGCGCGGTTGGCCAGTACTGGGCTTGTTTGATAGGCGACAACCCAAAAACGAGCCTAGAAGATATCAACAAACTTCTTTACCCCGAATCAGACACTCCTAGTTGGCTTAAATTGTGGATTGGGTTAATCCTTATAGTCAACAGTTTTCTAATGGCAACCCATCAGACAGGCAAACCAACCCCTAGGTACGTTGAGATGGTTGAGGGTGTGGAATCTTTCCTTCAATTTCCTTGGGGCAGGAAATTGTTTTTCCGCACAGTCAGAGGGATGATGCCTAAGAGAACAAGAATTAAGAGTGGAGACACGGTCGCATCTTTCTGTAAACAGCTCAAACAGAAATCTATACGGCTACAAGGTTTTCCTTTGGCGCTGCAACTTATTGCATACCAAGAAATTAAAGGACTTTCAAACAAGATCCCTAACGAAGAGTTACGTATCAAAGACACAAAATTTGTTACTCTGCCAAAGGTGTCTCATATTTTCTTAAATGATGTACTGGGTAGAGAATAGCGCTGAGGTTAGTGTTATGTTTTTGTTTGTTGCAGTTAGTCATATCTAGCGTTTAGAAAGTACCCATTTTAACAGTGGTGAGTTTGAAAACATTATAGCTATATGTTGTGTCAATGATGGCTGCTGATGAGGCGTGGATACGAAATGGTTTTGGCGAGATAGACGATGAGGTCAGAGACAAGAAGGTAGTGTACATGGAGAAATTAATAATGGATGGTCATATTTTTTGGAAAACCAATCGGGGTGGTGGTGATTCAACTCAACCAATGTGCTGCTTGGATGTCGAGGACATTACAACTCATGTACAAAGCCCAAAGGCTGTACAAGACCAAAGTGTATCAAAGCGCAATAGCTTGCGTCCACGTAAGGACAATGTGGAAAAGAAGCTGGTCAGGGGTCGTGCTAGTAGTGTTTCTAATAAAGCTGGATATAGCGGCGGACCAAGTATTGATGATATCAAGGAATGGATGGAAGGCTATTTTGAAGGGTTGAAAGATGAACTATTGTCTAGTATAAAAGAAGCCAATGTTAAGGTAGGTCCCTTAGAAAAGAATTTCATGGAATTCAAGAAAAAAGAAGCTTCTCAGGCAGACAGAGTGATACTAAGTCCAAGAAACAACCTCTCCATGCTGATGTACATACACCTAAATCCCCAGAGTATGCTCGCAGTTTTTCAGGTTGTGGAGTGGACAATGACAATGTACATACACCCAAATCCCAAGATGATGCTCCCAATTTTCCTGAACGTGCAGTAGAGCATTCTAATGTGATAGATTGGACTTCCTATGGACCTGCATGTGCCATTGTTGATGGGCTGTGCAAGGAATCAGAGGTATTAGTATACTACTGCATATAAACCAAATGACGTTTGTTTATAGTTTTGCTTATTTGTCGCAGTGTCAAGAACCTATAGCATCTAACACGGAAGTCTCAGTCCGTGTATTTATAAATCTCGTCCATTTTCATCAGGAAGGAATGTAATAATTGGATATCTCAATTTGTATGCAGCAAACCAATCCGATTGCAGAAACCATGGATGTTAATCCTACTACAACCACTGAGCCATCCAAGGAGGTCAGGCTGACTCGTAATGTACGCATTTATTGCATTAGTATGTCACCTTCACACAATAACATTTATCGGCCAATGTCTGTAGGATTTCGAAACATGGCATGGAGCAATGTTAACAATAGGTCACAGATGGAAGATGTACACAATGTACTTGTCCAGATGGACAAGTTACACGACCCATCATACAAATAATCAGTAAGTTGCGGGGGATCATACACTAAATTACAATGGACACACCCGAAAGTAACATTCGTTCCTTGATTTTGCTTTGTATTCAGTGAGACAGGGAGGTCGATACAGGCTATGGCCCAAAGGAAAACAGAGCATCGCATCTCGCCTTAATTGTAGCTGCTGCAGAAAAAATAGACAGAGAGAGAGAGTTATTTCAGCATTCAATCACATTTGTACGTCTATATGTACGCGGTTTTATTTTGACGTCCGCGTGTACGCAAATACCGATTACGCAGATCCAAACAGGCATACAGATGGACAACCTGAATGAGACACAAGACCATTGTCCATATGAGGTTTGTACATTGCAAGTTACGTCCACATATATGTTGTACATCTGCACTCCTTAATCGTCTTCCCCCTTTTTGCATAAAATATTACACGAGACAAGACCTTACTGGAAACCAATCAAGGCAGATCAACTGACCATGTGGTATATATCGTACAAGCAGTGCCATTAGTTGTATCCATACATAATTGAACTGACTTAAGTGTAAACATACAATGGATCCCAGACTGATTTACGTTCCGATGTCCTCATGGACACTGTCCCTGATGACTCAATAGATGCATCCATTGAGGTACGTTTGCATTCACTCATGACCTGCTCGAATTCCATGTCCTAGTCCTTTAAGGTCCATTTCACATTGAAAAAAGGCACCATTTAACTGACACAATTTGTTTTGCAGGACCAACAAAGATTGGAAGAAGATGATGTCGTATGCAGCCAGCTAAAACAAACGCCAAGTCTGCCGTCCCAGCCTGTACAACTAACACATGTTTGCATTCTCACGTGTACACTTTCACAGTACCTCGTACATCGATTATTGTTCTCATTTCCAGGTTATACAGATGGATGGTAATGGATCTGTGTCAGCACCCATGGATGTTGAAAGTTATCCAGACATCCGCAAGAAAGATGCATACATCACACCTGACACTCATGGGTTGAAGGAGTTGGTTCTCTCTATTGATTAAAGATTCAGGAATAGCTCACGTCAGGATTTAGCTGAGCATAATACGAAGTGTCAACTCCCTAAGGTTGACATGTTGNCATAATACGAAGTGTCAACTCCCTAAGGTTGACATGTTGTTGTTTAACGATTTTCAGAAGATGTTGTTGGGAGACCCACAGAGGTAAAGAAATGTCATAGGGTTTCCCTTTTTCATCTACATCATTAGATACCCATGCTTTTATTCTATACCTTGGTGTAGGTCATACATCACATGTACCAATGTGGAGTTTACCAACACATTCTTGCTCCAATTATCAAAGCTCGGTCAGTGGGTATCAAATATGGTCAGTTACTGTACTAATACATATAACCAACTGCCTTTCTGATTTCATAAGCTGACCATCTAAAGTGTACTTTATCATATGAATTACAACACATGCAAGTACTTCTTAAACATCTTGGAGCACATCATTTCGACTTGCTGCAAGAGGAGCATGCAACATTTATAAACATTTTCTTTATCAGTCATTTGAAAGAGAAGAACCACAACTTTAACACTGCAAGAGACAAAGAAAAATTCAGGTTTGGTGACAAACTGACAAAAAATGTGCTTGAACCAGGTACACAATGGTTGTCGGAGGTAGACACACTCTATGTGCTAATGAATTGGGGTAACAAGCATTGGGTGGGGTTGGTTGTTAACCTCAAGCTGTGGATGATTGAGATACTTGACTCAAACATGGCCCTATTCGAGGAGGACAAAATCAAAGAATTAATGGCCCCGTTTTTGAATATGCTCCCACACTTCGTATTCTCATTATTTGGAGATGGGCTTCATGAATTGCTGCGCTTCAGACCATTTGTCTACAAAAGGAATACTCGCCTTTACCAAAACACATCTGGAGGTGATTGTGGCCCATGCTCTAATAAGTTTATGGAACTTCATTTGTTTGGAGATGTGGACGATCAGGTGGGCCAAATGACTGATGAGGATGTGTTTTCTTTCTGGCGTCAGTACGCCATGGATATTTACAAGGGAGTTTTACTCCAATCAAATTGACCAATGTTTTTTCTCCTTGTCAAACGTACAAATTCCTCTATCACACTTATAAGAACTTGTTATCTAATTATATTTTCTTGCTATCTATTTACCTTTTGTTCATCTGTTATATTGACGAATATAAAGTGTACACCTCCCATCATGTACACCTCTCGGACATCTACAGTCCAAAACTATGAAGTCTCGCATTCATGCACCACATTAATACCTTGATGTCCACATACAATGTACGCAGTGCCGTTGTCACTCGTCCCTCTCATTCGTACAACCCACGTCCTTTATGGACTTTCTCTTTCACCAGCACATTTGTGTACACCATATGTACAGTTGTGTTCTTCTGTACACAATTTTTGTATGTACCCCCTTGTGAGTAAATTAGACCCACTTCAGTTAAACTGGATCTGTATGCCCTAAATCTGCACACAAGTTGTCTGTGTACGCATTCCCCCTACTTGATCCATGTGTACGCATCCCCTGTGTATGCTATCTAACATTCATACCTGGAGCTGGATGCCGATTATATGTACACAATTTTAATATACACCACTTCTATGTACGCGTTTGTTTCCTGTTTATGCATATGTACACATATGTTGTACGTTGTCTTCTTTCTTTCTCGTCTATTTTTTCTCACCGTTAAGTTTATATGTTAATCTGTACACCGTTTTTGTATGTACACTCCTTGTGTGTACATTAGACCCAGTTTTATGTACCTGGATCTGTATGTCCTAAATATGTACATAGTTTGTGTGTGTACGCATTCCCCCTACTTTATCCATGTGTAAGCATCCCCCTGTATGCTATCTAAAATTTACACTTGGAGCAGCATGCCAATTATATGTACATAATTTTATTGTACACCGCTTCTATGTACGCGTTTTTTTCCGATCTATGCATATGTACACATACGTTGTACATAGTCTCCTTCTTTCTCGTCCATGTGTTTCTCACAGTTAAGTTTATATATGTTCATCTGTACACCATTTTTGTATGTACACCCCTTGTGTGTACATTACACCCAGTTTTATGTACCTGGATCTGTATGCCCTAAATATGTACACAATTTGTGTGTGTACGCATTCACCCTCCTCGATCCATGTGTAAGCATCCCCTCTGTATGCTATCCAACATGTACAACTGGAGCTGGATTCCATTTATATGTACACAGTTTTAATGTACATCGCTTGTATGTATGCGTTTCTTTCTTGTCTATGCATATGTACACATACCCTGTACGTAGTATCCTTATTTCTCATCCATTTGTTTCTCATATTTAAGTTTAAATATGTTCATCTGTACACCGTTTTTTATGTACACCACTTGTGTGGACATTAGACCCAGTTCTATGTACCTGGAACTGTATGCCCTAAAGATGTACACATTTTGTGTGTGTACGCATTCCCCTTCCTTCATCCATGTGTAAGCATCCCCTCTGTATGCTATCTAACATGTGCACCTGGAACTGGATGGCATTTATATGCACACATTTTAAACGTACACTACTTGTATGTACGCGTTTGTTTACTGACTATGCATACGTACACATATGTTGTACGTAGTCTCCAATTAGATAGCAAGTTTGGGCGTACATACTATGTACTCAATGATCATTTTCTTTCACCGAGTCGCTCATGTACATATGTGTGGATGTGTTGTGTTGATCAACCACTGATTGTCTTCATGTGTACCCTCACATGTATGGTTATCTGGATTGACCTTAGTCCATGGTCACACCATTGTGTGTTTCGGTTGTTTGTGTTTATGCACAACTTACTAGCAATATGTGTTGCATCTAATGTACTTATATCAAAAGTACANCATGCCTTCCCCCCCCCCCCTTTCGTACATTAGGCCACTCAGACGTACATGTGGTTATCTGGTCCTTCTATACACATCAGGTTCCAGTCCTTTATGAAACAATTTTTGTCTGTTATTAAGGGGTCCCCTTTTTCGTTAGTTTGCATTCCAACAGCAAGTTGACGATGAAATGACAAGAGAAAGGCAATTGACGATGGCTTGGACGAAGCCGGCAAACGTCCCAAATATGATGATCTATCGAATGAAACTAGTGTGGACGATCCTTTGGCAGATGATTATGACTCTTTCTACGACCAATTTGACGACTCCGGCGACGAACGTGAACACCATAAAAAAGACTTCATCAGACTCTTTTGACGATTAAGACGACGAAGATGGTTCAGACGATGCTGGCTCTGAGGACGACGCTGGCTCAGACGACGACGATGACTCCAGCTCGGATGGATGTGATGACCCGTTCTCAGAATTGGATGATTTCACTGAAGATACGTACAAGTGGAGCAGTTGGGATTTGTAGTTTGTTAACCCTATGCATAATCAGATTTTGAAGTCCCTTGTTTCCGTTATGTAAAAACTATCTTTTTATTTGTGAATTTTTTGTACAACAAACTCTATCCTATTATTTACAAGGAACTATATGTAATTAGTCGGCTATATTAGTTTTTTGGTCCCCATTATTTCCCCCAACTTCGCACACATCCATAATTCCAAAATATAGCAATCCATATGGATGCGAATTCATTTAAGTGAACGCGCATACAAACAAACTTAACATAATCGATCACATTACATGCATGTGTACGCGGTAGTCTCGTATATAATCGTCTATCCTATCGGGGAATATATATGTACATACACAGTTTTGCTGGTGTACGCCTACTCACACATCCATCTGTCCATTATGTTACATCCCCCCACATGTTCGTCAATGTAATATCGTCCACAATTGTGTTTATTGTTAAGGTTTTATTTTCTACTTCGTATACTACCATTAATGTCCTAAATATACAACACACAACCATCACATCTCAAGTTGTCCTTCTTTTTTGGATTTCCAACCCCTTTTTACACTATAAGGGTCAGCCCAAACATTTGTTCGATTACAACATTCTTTTCATCTCCAACAACAAATTTAGTTTCATGTCTACCTCCTCAGCATCAAGTTATGTCTCTCGTGGTTACACCTTCCCAAAACTAGGAATTCCGACTGTCTGCTCATGTGGGGAAAAAATGATATGCAAAACTTCAAGGATATCACGGCTGAGGTAAGCCCACATGCCAATACTCGTACAATTTATTATCCATGTATTATTCTGCCTTATATACGTCCTTCTAGACAGGGGTCGATCACACTTGGAAATGGTGGGATGAAGCGGTTGATGAGGAGCTAGTGCTCTTGCGTAATGGATAAAAAATCGCCATCCAATCCGCACCTTTCGCTGACCAACTAACTAAGCTCAACACTCGACCTACAGCATTGGAAATTAGGGAAATTGTTCTCAAATTGAAAATCGTGTCCAATAATCAAACCAATTAGTTCACTATCTTTCATTTTTTATGCGTTTTGTTGTTCCTTTTGTTTGTTGTATGTTTGCAGAAAAATTAAAATTAAATGAAAATTCGAAATTCAAAATCTACCACTGACATCATATGGGTCCCACCCGCGCATCGTTAATATAAGCCTACTTGTTACGCTTGCATTAAATGAAGATTTTCAATTACCTAGCACACCTGACATAGTCTAGTCTTCACATCCCATCCCCATTTATCAGTCCACAGCTGTTTACGCTTTTGTACCACCAAATTATCTCTTAACTTATCTATTCATCCCGCGCACATCACATCTCCATGTACGTGACATATACGTGTATGCTACCATACTCATCCATGCAGATTGAAACCCTACACTCACCTCATGCAATGGCGCCAAAACAACTCCACACGATGGTGCCATACTACCAAACGTCCCAACCTGTTAATATGCGGGTCCCCCTACGTCGATATGATGTAGCCTCGCCGCTGGCAAAAGAGTTAGTCACCAAGATCATCCATATTTGCGCTAAAGATGGACTCATAGCGTTGAAGGGTCTTGTATGAGCATGCCAGTCCGGTAGATTTTGGGTGTACGACATCTCGATCCTACCGATGTTACGTTTAGACAAGCATCCGGATATCCCAGAAGCAGTCTTCCCATGGTCGCCGCTGAACTACGTGTACACGCAATGCTTGTACACGAAGAACCCATATGCAATGTACCTCCACGCAATAGACCTCGCTTTCAAAGAAGCGAAATGTATAGCCGATATATACATTCTGGATACAATCAAAGATGTCCAACCTATTATGCATGTACTTCTTGCCATTCTTTACTCCTGCAGTGGCATGAACCCTGGGGATCTTATGGACGACATCATTGACACGTCCACACCTGACCATCTGGTTTATACTTGAGAGACTATCATCCACCACATCAAAATCCATACATCCGTTAACCGCTTTACGTTCCATCAAACTTGGTGGCCGCACTATGTCCATGAATGTGATTGTCGTGCTTCCTTCGGGCCTCTTACATACTCATATTGGGCAACCAAGACGTGTATGCAATGTTTTATCCCATGTTTTTCTATTCTCGTTTGCGGTTTCTCATAATAGTACATGGCTTCCTAAGTCTTTCTATTTAATAGTACAATTAACAGTTTAATTGTGCTAAGTCTTTGTATTGAACATTTCGAAATAACTAGTCCCCTATGTAACTACCATTTAACGTCCACATACATTGTTCGCAATATATCATCCATCCATACAACACAACCATGCCACCAAAAAATGCAACAAAAAATAATGTTTTGGACAAAGCAAAAACTACAAAAACCACACGCGCCAACCATCTCTTTACCCACTCGGATTTTTGCAGCTTACCCTATTGTGTCTGGGAAGCTTGCACCTTGAACACTTATTCGCTTGGGCCTTCCCCTACAAAAGTGTTCAATGCAGATATCAGTCCACATGTACGACCTTATTTATATTACAAAAAAAAAACAACATACCACCATCTCGCCGGTTGATGGTATGCGAATCTCCCGTGGCTACCCCAGAGGCCTTCTTGCTCGCGGTGGCTTAATGTTCCGGCTCCTTATCTTCTCGAGTATGTCCACCTTGTCCGGCCAGACTTCTGGATTTATTACTCATGCGTAATTTTCACACCATGTTTTCATTTTGTAGCAATCAGCGACTAGCTTATCATACGGCATGTCCACTCGATCGGCTGCAAACATTGCATGCCCACATAGAACCTTCACCCGGTCATACACCTTGCACGTATACCTATGAACATTCAGATGTACGATTTCTTATCTCCAAACTTCCCATTGAATTGGAAATTCCATAAATCTATCTGTTCCACTCTGCAACCTACGGTTTCACTCTTCGCCTTCATCATCTGCTTCTAAACCTCGGGAATTAGACTAGTAGCCCGATTATTAAACTTCTTCCTCAGTAAAAAAACCACCTCGTCAACATTGTTTGAATAAACTTCAAAAGTTCAATTATGGGGGATGCAAGACCTTTCTTCAATACATTGTTAAGTGTCTCACAAAGATTACTTGTCATCACATTGTAGCGTTCGCCTCTCGATTGTGCCCTTGGCCAATGTGAAAAGCTTATTTGCTCTAGATATTTGGCACACTCTTCATTGCACACCAGTATTTTATCATATATAAACCGGAATAAGACAACCTTCCAAGCACATGCGCTTGAACAACAATTTTTCCCAGTCCCTTACTATGAAACCTCGAAGTAACATTCCTTTGCAAGTGTACCATACACGCCCCATGGTGTGCCAATGGAAAGATGATATACTTGTATTTTAGCATATCTATAGCTTAGTTTTGCATCCATTTTAGGTAGATTCACTAGAATTTAGGCACATATAGGTTGTATTT